>JAVDPK010000572.1:107924-118258 GCA_034780415.1 Cichlasoma orientale
ACACACACACACACACACACACACACACACACACACACACACACACACACACACACACACACACACACACTGGCACAAATAAGAATGTTAAGGAAAACAAAGGAAAAAGAGTCAAAGACATGAGAGAAAAAGCCTGCCTCTCCGAGTTCACTCTTACTGACTTTTTTCTTTGATCATACTGTACCTGACATCATGTTGCCTGCAACTTCACTCCCCCCAGTAAATTGCCGCGCATTAATAAAGAGTGCACCGTCACCCAGAGCCACTTCTGAAACCAGCAGAGGAAAATCTCAGGAGAGGAAACTCTTCAGATGCCGGTTCTTTCTTTTTCTTCACCTCTCATTCTTTCTTTCCCTCCCCTCCCTAAAGATCGGTTTCACTGCTGTTCCAGGGAGCGGCATCCATCACAGGCTCTGCTTCCTCAGCTTTCCAGAGGCTCCGTCGTCTAAAGAGCGTCGCTCTCCTCCAGCCATCTCTGCTTACTCTCTCTGGGGAAGGGCCAGGAGAAGTAGAGCCCAGTAAAGATTACAAACCACCAAATGACAAGCCTTTCAAAGACAATTCTACGTGAACACTCAGTCTGACAAATGGCCTAAAGGACTTTAATACAAAAAAGCAAAATCACCTTTTCCTCTGTGGTGATGAGGTCCCGGGTCTGGGCTCAGTATCTCTGATCTCTTACCTACAGTTTGATCAGCCGTGATGAGGGAAGGACTAATTGTGTACATTTTCGAATGGTTGAAATGTCTAACAAAAAATGTGTGCTTGGCTGAAGTTGATGTCTCAGGGGGAAAAAAGAAGCTGAAATTCTCATCAACTTTATCTTAAATTTGGCTTAAAATATGACTGAATTCAAAGTGAGGGCAGGGCGCAGTGAAGACGATCCAGCATTTAATCTCATCAAGCTTGAAAGCATTTCTAAAGGGCACGCCATTTGCATCTTAGTTGCTCCGACTCTCTTATTCAGCTTCTGCGTTTCCTCTCCCTCCGTCAAGCGGGCAGCAGCGGCTGACTCACCGGTTTCAGGGAGGCGAAGCTGTGCTAATGTCATCCTGACAGACAGAGCAGTCCAGTAAACACAGCAGGGATGGCGTCAGACCTCGGACGCATCATTCCCGGCTGACAGAGGTGCAAGGTGATGTCAGCGCGTGATGAAATCATGATGTGGGCACGGCCCTGGCACGACTGTGGAACGTCACAGAAAAATGGAGTAAATCTCGGAAACACATGATGTAAGTATCTGCAGTTTAAGTGGTTGTGCAGTCGTAAAACGCCCCCCCCCACACACACACACGCACGCACACACACGCACACACATGCACGCACAACCAGTTGTGCCAAGAACTGATGAGATAAATGCAGCAGAGATCTGTACTTATATTAAACTTGATTCCAGTGCAGTGTGTTTGATTGCTGACCTTTGCACTGGAGCATACCAGAGAGGACAGAGCAGGGAGCAAGCTGTAGGCTCATTTAAATGCTGATTTGCATGCTTCAGCAGTCTTTCAACAGCTGGCGCGGTGGTCATACTGTTGAACCTCACAGAAGTGAAGGAACCACGTTGGAAGACACCCAAAAATTCGAGCATGCCGCTCTTTCTTTGGGGAAACCGTTGGGAGTCACTGACGTCCATTAGGACAAACTGTGTGAAGTAAAATAATCAGCTGGCACACACGATGCCCATGAATTAACCCTCTTTACTGTCGTCCAGGCCATATTTGGGTTGATATTATGCAGTCTGAACTTGACGTTATAAAGGAAACACACCCTATCTTTGGGTGGGAAACTGCAGTCTGAGTGTCATGTGGGTCCACTTTAACTTTCACTTTCAATCACTGTTTACTTTTGCTTTAGGCACAAAGACTACTTGGATGGGGTTAAGAAAAGAGCATGTTTCGGGTTAAAGTGCATTCTTTTACAGTGTTAACATGTTAAAAAGCTTTATTCTCTGGCTTTCCTGGGTGCTGAGCTCCACCCCACCTAAAGGTGATGACAGCGAGGCACATGTTACATTCATGAGGTAAAGGACACTTCACTTTAAAGTGAATCTATAGGTCGTAACAGCAGCTTGCGCGTTACGATCTGTCTGCTCATTTTCTGGAGGCGGACAGTCTCGGGAACCGGGCTCCTTCTAAATTAGACTAAAAATATACTGTTCAACAAGTTGTACACGTTTATCCAAATCACACATTTGCCATTACAGCATCTTTTTTTGGAAGGCAATCCCGGGACCGGCTGCGTGCAGCACCAGTCAAAAGTTTGGTGTGTCCAAACTTTTGCCCGGTGCTGTAAATCAGCACCTTCCATCATGGGTACAATAAATTAAATATGACTTCTGTGCCACTAAACTGAGCAGGTCAAACCCTTTGCTTTGTATTTACTGCTAATATCAGGCTGCACCTCGTGGACGAGCTCTCTCTTAGAGCATATCGGGTGTCGCTTTAAATATACCTCTGCGGATGGTTCATTTCATGGTCACTTGAACATACAAGGCATACAGGGTTTCAGCGCCTGATTGTGTCACTTCCTGTGTTGCTCAACTGGAGCAGGTTGAGCTCTAACCAGCTTAACGTGGAGGAGAATTTCCCCTTTGTCTCCTCACGCCTGGCGGCTCGATGTAGCTGAGAACCACTGATGCTCGGCTCTGACCCTGGACAGGTGTGCAGGCAGGCTGGCCCCCAAGCCTTTCCCCTCCACGCTCACACACTTATTCACACACCTACTACGCATGCACACACGCTGTACATGCTCACGTTAGAGGTGCTCAAGTTGCCCTGAAATAAGAGACTGGCAAAAGATCTATCAACAGGAAAATCACAAGGTAATGACATACTTAACTCCCCTGTGTGCAGATATGTGTGTGTGTGTGTGTGCGCTGACAAATTCACGTGTGCATTCGCTCATATTTCACATGTGCACAAAATGCAGCCAGGGCAGCCCCCCTCCCTCGCTCCCTCCTCTCCTCTAACCACTCGGCAACTTTTACCTCGCCTCATTTGCTTCACGGTGAAGGGGCTGATTAAATATTTAAAGTATGGAGTACTTTCCATTGGCATCAGGTGTAACTCACTTCTGTAATCTCGGATAGCCTGCTGCACGGTGCAGTAATTATAGTCGAGTTAACAGTGTGAGGCTGAGAGAGGCTCCGCGACAGGCAGGGCTTTGTTGTTTATGCCTGCTTACCATTTTATAGGCCCGTTTCTGCTTTCACTTGCTCCTGTGTGCAGACACGGGGCCCTTTTTGCATTCATTCTTGCAGCAGTAACTGTATTCATCGCGATGTAAGAGGGTGTAAACGTTGTGTTAACATTAGGAAAAGATGTGATTCTGCATATTTTGATATTTTTTTTTCACCCCAAATGCTGAGGTGTGAAATAGTTAGTGCTGTTTGACCTATACCGTAACCTGATCAGCAATCAGGAAGTTACTTTGTTTCATCTTTGCTAAAAATCAGGAAAATCAGGACAGCAGACAAGGAAGAGAACAGCAATATTATTTATCATTTTTTATATAAAGGTATTTTAGAAAATAGGATGCATTCAAGCTAATGAAAACCAATGATTAAGGTTATTAGCTTAATATTGCCAACCAGGCAAGTGTTATAACTTCATACTTTTTTACCTGTTCACTTCATATCTGCTCATTTATGTCCGCTCATAATGCTGTGATGTACCTGAACGATGTTAACAGAGAGCCGGTGCTCTGTCACGCGAGTAAATCATTTCAAAGGCAGTTCGATCGGGTTGACGGTCCTAAATGTGATCCAGAATCTTTGCAGCCTTTCTTTTTTCCCACACGGAGCCATCGGCGTGTTTGTTCTGATGGACTGAGAGACGGGTAAAGAGGCCATGTGAATATCCAAGGATAGCTGCACTTCTTGCTGGAGTTAAATAAACTCCAGACTGTTCAGCAGCTACAGCCAGAGTATCAACTAAAACCAAAAGGTTTGAAGACATCCCTTCTATTTTATGTGGGAGCCAGTGAAGAGAAGAATTGATTCATAAATTGGCTTCTTTTCCAACACTGTTGACATGCTAACTGAATACACACCATAAAACATAGTTTTATAGTTTGGGTATAAAATGCTGAACAATATGAAAGCTGCAGAATGTTTCTTTCAAAAGTTGCATTTGGGAGATGCATTTACAAGAGCCTGCAATTAATGTAACATGCAAAATAAATAAATAAATAAATCACACTTTAGAAAATCCTAAAATTCCGGGGCGGGGGGTGGGGTGGAGGGGGGGGGGGAATAAACTTCAAGGCCCAGGTGAGGTGCAGTGTCAAACAAAAGTACTTTTAAAAAAAACCATGTACCCTGAGCCTCGTGGACAGCCTCTTTTAATCTGGGAAAACAATGCACTACCAACAGTTCTGCAGAACCCCAGAGCCTTTAGAGGGAGAACAATAGGTGGCAGTCTTAGGCACCTCCAAACGTCTGAGCCTAAGCTATGCTGAACAGACAATTCAGCAGCTGGAAGAAAGTCACAGTGGGCGGCTGGTTGAACATCAAAGCATCCAGTCACAAAGATACAGTGAAGAGGATATATGCCTAAATGTCTGTTTATACAAGGAGTGAATTGTGACTTTAATCCATTTAGGTGCGTACCTCCTCCAAAAAAGATGCCTTGAATGTAAGATGAGTAATAAAGCAAAAGGAGCCGCATCCGTGCTTTACCTTAATCCCACACACTCTCATTTTTGTCACTAATCTGACAGATTTACACCCTTTTATTACCTGAATATGCCGCCCTCCACATCTTTCACCTCATGGAGAATCCTGTTTGGGAATGTTTAAGTTGTAGGAGCATTTCTTCATGGTTTCTGAGAACGCGTTATCTCAGACAACAGCTGAATAGGCTCTGAAGAGAAAGGTGCGACGCAACCTCAAGTAACAGCCTTTTAACTTTTAGGTCAGGGAGGCTGCTGAAGTGCAGTCCCAAATAAAGTTTCTTGGATACAGTTATTATTCCATGAGGACTTGAAATGCAAGCCCCGTAATTATAATATCCTTCAACTGAGCTAATAGTGTGACTTTAGGGAAGATGACAGTAATAACCTGCAGATACATGAGCTGGCTTTATAGCAGTGAGGAGCAGAATATGGGAGAGTGACAAATTGCGGTTAGCCGCGTTGTGTTCATGGACCCCATTCGTGCAGGCCTTTAACTTTCAATCTTGCGTTTCCATTGCACAACACGGATCGTCCTTCTCTCTGTCTCTGCCGTTCTTGTTCTGCAGACTGATTTGTTAATCTGCACCGTTGCCAAGGATATTTATGAGTTTTTGGCTGGTGATGCGTTCAAATAAACAAACTCCCTCACTGTTTCCACAGCAGGGAGAGTGCAGCTCTGCAGCGTACTGTAATGATCAATGAGGGTTTCTGACCGAACCCAGGGCCTCATCATGTAGCAGCTGGACCGCGAGGAGGCCCCTCCGGAACACGGCTCGTGTGGTCGTGTTTGGAAACGTTCTGATGTCTTACATGTGTCTGCTGGGGTGTGAATTTACAAACTGTGATTGTTGCTGGCTCGCCTGCTGCAGCTTTTATCTCAGGGATTGATGAACTGATTTTAAGGGAATGTGAATCTGCTAAGCTGAGATGCTTCAGTGATGCAAGTGTTTGACTCGGGTTCTTTCCAGCGGGAGCAATGAAGAAGCTTTCACTCATCATGTTAGTTTCACCCTCACTTTCTGCATCGCCTCGTATGCACTCAGAGGTGGGTTTTTTTTTCACATGTGCCTCGAAAAGATGATAGAAAATCTCCCAGGTTGTATTGAGTGGGCGGAGGTGAGTTTTCGTGAAACGGCTGTGTGAGAGGTGCTTGTTTTCCCTCAAGTCTCCGGGGGATTCCCCTCTCATCTCTCTGCTGTAAACCAGCATCACTGCACCGCTGATGGACGTCTCTGTTTGGCAGGTGCTCATATACTTGGCGCCTACTGTTGCCCACAGCAATGAGGCTGTCAGGGCAGAATGCCTTCCAAGAGTGCAGGGGAACATTATATTTCACATTATCTCAGAACAATAGGTCATTTCCTGCTCGCTGCAGGCCAGAGAGGCTGATCAGAGGCTGCCAAGCTCCAGGAAGGGAGCACAGACTGCAAGAGAGGTTGGCGTCTAAAGGGGGGAAATGTATGAAGTTGATGAATTGTTAGGTAGGTGGTTCCAGAGTAGGTGCAAGCAGAACTAACCTGCCAGTTACTGTGAGTAAGAACAGCCTGAGTGTAGTTCAGGTATGACTTGAATAGAAACATGTGTCCAAAATTTTACTGCTAGCAGGATTTTTGTTGTTGTTGGTGGTCTGCTGGTTGGGCAGCCCAGAGTAAGATGCCTCAACAACTCATCCAGTGGCACGAGTTCACAGACATCCGCGGTATCCTTTATGCTAATAAAACACAAATAATAATAATAATAATCCAACTGCAAGAAAAGACTGTCTGCTGGTCACCAGTGAAGTGCTTGCTGGAAAACTGGCGTTCCGCCAAAGTCTTCCTGAAGTTAGTCGATCCACACGGACTCTGGACTGCTGAGTGAAACTGTAGTATTTAGTTACTTAGCATTAATAACAAGGCGTCTGTGTGCTTCACCTGAACAGTTTATGGATGAAGCCTGCTAATCGAGCTTGCTTGTGTCAGTGGATAACAGCGCTCCACCTTCTCAGCGAAATATGGCAGCTTCTGGCTCTAGAAACTCAAGACGGCGATGACCATGAGGCTGCTGGGTGACGTCCATCTTTCGTACACATTATATGGTTGCCATGCGCTATAAAATGGGAAAAAGAAGAGAAACATGAACAGCTAGCTACTGCCACAGAAGAAAAAAGTTACCTCACCAATGCTGGAGACTGCAAAAAGACCCCAAACAGCCAGTGAACAGAGGCAGAGTTTGGCTAACAGTATGATGTCGTGGCATCCCTATTTGAGCCCCATATCGGCCATAAACTCAATGATGAATAATACACGTTAATCAGCTTCTTAACATGCTAGCGGCACACACAGCAGCCTTACAGCACCACCTTTATCTTGCCTGACTCCGGGTTGGTTGGAAGCAGTTAACATACTGCTGTCATTTTTGGAACAGTTGAGCCAATTGGTAAATTCTCAGATTTCAACACGCCGTTATTACATGAAAAACAACTCAGGGGTCAGTTTAGGTCACTGGCTAACCCTCAGCACCGCCCAGCTCCATCCAGCTACTTAACTCGGGCGCCAAATGCTTCGCAACCTCTGGAAATACCTTCTCACTGAGT
This sequence comes from Cichlasoma orientale, assembly GCA_034780415.1. Taxonomy (NCBI): domain Eukaryota; kingdom Metazoa; phylum Chordata; class Actinopteri; order Cichliformes; family Cichlidae; genus Cichlasoma; species Cichlasoma orientale. The sequence continues at coordinate 115,174 of JAVDPK010000572.1, forward strand.
GCTCCTTCTCTGCCTCTCAACCCTTTCTTTGGGTTGCGTAACTGCTCTTGTGTTGTATTATTGAAACGTTTGGCTCTGATTAGTGCAGCAGATGAAACGGCTAAATGCTAATGTGTGATTTCCCGGGGGGCCGCCCGGCTTCATGGGCTGCAGGTGTTTGGAGAGTAGGAGGAGGAGGGCTTTTAAAGCGCATCAGTGCCAATTACACCTTGCATTGTTTGTATTTTATGTTACTCATCGGGGCAGGTAAACACTCCACGATGGCTTCTGAAGTATTTTAGGTGCCGGCAGATGCCAGCTGATATCGGACCCCTCCTCTCCCCCCCTCCTGCCCATGAGGTGTGTAAGCTATTAAAATCAGTCAGGCATTAAATATGAGAAATGTAGGGAGCACCAGAACCTCTTCTTGGCTCTGCTCTAGAGAATAACATGCTATTGATTATCTTGATGGACACAAACCCTCCCACATATCAGCCCCGGGTCACATTTCTGTTGTTTTCTTCTCTATAAGATCTGTAATACCTGAGCATTCATTTCAGCAGCTGAGCATAACAAGTCTAAGGTGATTCTGCTTTGCATTGATGTTGAAAGATGTTTTTACAGCTCTTGCTCAAGGGGCATGCTAAAGGCTTCCAGCTGTATGATATTCTGTGAGCCATCGCAGCTGCCTTTAGGATCACGCATCCCGCGTCCAAGGTGAGTAACTCTCTTTTACTGTCCCGTTTCACTCTGCCACACCTGACCACCCCCCACTCCCCATCCTGCTCCCCGTCTCCATCCTTCTGGGAAGGCCTGTTCTTCCTTTTCCATTGTGCTGAGCAGGCAGGCAGTAGTGCAGAGCCTCCTGGCTTCCTTTCTCTTCTCGTTCATTTAATTTTTTTCTACAGTACATCACCGCAGATTTATCACCTTGTGCCGTTTTCCTCCCAAAAGCATTGGAAAAGCAGGGGAATTATTCCTCAGTCCTGACAGGGTGGGGGGCCTCAGGGTGGTGGATGTAAAAAGGGGTGGGGGTGGGGGGGGGTGAAGAAAGAATGGAAGTAGATGCTTGAGATGGGGTCTGAAAAATGTGACTCATGTAAACGTTGCTGAGGAGGAAAAAGGGAACTGAGGATAATTGATTCTGACGACCCAAGTCAGACGGCCCAAGGGGGAGATGGCGGCGAGCAGATCCCAGCCACAATCCCCATTGTGGAGGGAGGGTGGGGGGTGGGGGGTGAGATGGAGTGGAGGTGGAAGTGTGTGTGTGTTTTCCACACATAGTTGGTTCGGAAAAATCACTTAACCTGTAATCTAACACTCGCTCTCCTCTTAATGCTTAGAACAAAATGTTCAGAATTAGACCACCTTTTCTAATCTATCCGATGCACGGGCTAATCAACCCGTCAAATCGGTAGTGTAGTAGTGTTTCCCCACTTGATTCTCACCTGTCTTAAGTGCAGGCAGCAGAGCGTGGAAACAATGTGAGGATGATCGGCCTCGGCTCTAAATCAAAATTTCTCTTTTTCTCACATGCACAGAAGAAGCCCCTTCCTCTGAGCCCATGCCCACGGCGCCTTGGAGCCAGACTAAATAAATTCATTACAAATTCAGATGCCTGCTTACTTGCTAACCTTGTTAGCTTTTGCGCTCCAGCAAACAGAATCCTCCTTGTTTGAGTGTGTGCGTCTGGAATGTTTGTATTGATGATTGCTGTATCTGTGTGTGTGTGTGTGTGTGTGTGTGTGTGTGTGTGTGTGTGTGTGTGTGTGTGTGTGTGTGTGTGCGTAAACTGATTGAGAATAGGGGAGAGACGCTGGAGTTTCTTTTTGTTTTCCTAAATGGCTTCTGTATATTGTTTACATGATCAAAATTAAATAAACTGAATTGAATTTGTCATGAAATGGGCCTCACCTGGTCATGAAACTGCTTGTCAGTAAATTGTGAAATGTATAGATCTTTTTTTTTTTTTTTTTGGTCTGGCACCACAGTGAATTATTTGTCTCCATCTCACCCTATCCCTAGCATCCTCTTCTATCACATCATTCCTCTGCATGTCCTCCTTCACTACACCCATGAACCTCCTCTGAGGTCTTTTCCTCCTGCCTGGCAGCTCATCCTTTGTCCACTATCCCTCCTCTGCATGGGTCCAAACCATCTCAGCTTCAACTGTCTCAACCTGAGTCTCTGGAGCTTGAGAAAAGGCAACTGGACTCACCTTTTTTCAGGCTCGAGAGACTACCATGACCTACACAGACATTCAACCTGAGCTGTCCCTCTGACCTACTCATTTCTAATCCCATCCATCCTGGTCACTCCCATTGAAGATCTTAACAAAAAATTTCCTTCTCATACTATGTTTGAAACCCGTGTAATGTCTATTTTGAAAGTGTTATTTGTAGGCATGTAACAACTTGGCTTTAATCAAGAGAGAATGGGTAAAGAAAAAAAAGGGAAAGTTTTTTTTCTACCACAGGTCCGATCACTTGATTATGAGCAAAGTATTACAGTAATTCAATTCAGTTCAATTTTATTTGTATAGCGCCAAATCACACCAAACAGTTGCCTTAAAGCGCTTTGTATTGTAGGTAAAGATTCTATAATAATTACAGAGCAAACCCAACAGTCAAAGCGACCCCCTTTGAGCAAGGACTTGGCGACAGTGGGAAGGAAAAACTTAACAGGAAGAAACCTCCAGCAAAACCAGGCTCAGGGAGGGGCAGTCATCTGCCGCGACTGGGTGGGGCTGACAGGAGAGAAGCCTATAGCAGCATAACTAAGGGATGGTTCAGGGTCACCTGATCCAGCCCTAACTATAAGCTTTATCATAAAGAAACATTTTAAACCTAATCTTTTTTTTTTTTTTTTCCATTTTTGGCCACAGCAGCTTTTATTGGCAATAGTCAGACAGGAAACGGGGGACGACACGGGGCAAACTGGCAACAGGCCAGGACTCAAACTTGCGCTGCCCACACCACAAAGCAGCATATGAACATGGTCGCCTGAGCCACCCAGGCGCCCTTAAGCCTAATCTTAAAAATAGAGAGGGTGTCTGTCTCTCGAATCCAAACTGGGAGCTGGTTCCACAGAAGAGGGGCCTGAAAGC
>JAVDPK010000572.1:123278-140019 GCA_034780415.1 Cichlasoma orientale
AGATAGATAGATAGATAGATAGATAGATAGATAGATAGATAGATAGATAGATAGATAGATAGATAGATAGTTATATTATTGATCCCGCAAGGGAAATTATTATGTAACAGCAGCACGAAAAAATACGATCTACACTAACTAAACTACAAAGTGAGAGTACCAACGATGAGTGCTAAACTATACATATAAAAACAAAATAGTTAAGATATAAAGACATAAAAAATGTACGTACAAGACAGTGCGGATGAGTTCCCTGTACTGGTTTTTCTGGACTTTCTAATCAGGACGGGTTCAACACCAACCGTGGAGCTCAATCTTCCATTAAGAAGAGAGCATCCTTGGCTAGTGGATCCAACTGACTCCTGATTAGAACAGTCATGAAGACCTAAAGCCTTCATCTTGATCGCCAGGGCCTCCGTTTGCTCTGAGAAAGTCATCTTGCTGATTAGTTCAGGGATGATTCTGCAGAGTGTTTGCCAAAAGAAGATGATTAACAATCCAAAATTCAAGCTGTGCATTTCTGCTGTGTGTTTGACCAAAAGGTAATGAAATGACTTCTGCTTTGGCTTATATTGAGAGAAGTCCTTTGATCTTTAGAATGACGTCATCATTCCCTTAAGTTCTGTTTTGGGTTCGCGCCGGTTGTCATGGTGACGTGTACTGGTGCATGGATCACGTGGGTGTCACACTCACCTGCTCTCTCAATGGAGGAGCGAGGTTAGCTGGGTGGTCATTATTTTTGTTGATTGCGCATTCGTTTGCACGAACGCACGCGCTCGTTGTTTGTTGTGATTCATGCTTGGAACAGTGTAAACAGTGTGAACAACACAAAAACACATGTGGGCTCGGCGGACTTTCTCAGGAGTGAAGGCGTCACACAAACAGACAGGAGCCAGTATTTCCTCTCAGGCCACTCAGGCCTTTGGAGTCGCTGCTTTATTTGTCAACAAAAAGGCTCTTTAAGGAAGCCATCGCTCGCATAATTTACAAGCACAGGAATCAGGACGACGCCAGGTAAGTGCGGCCACAACGCGCCTCATCCACTGCTATCTCAGCGAGAGCAGGTAAGCTTACCTGTTGCTTATTGTTGGCGGACACGGAACCCAAACTGAAGCGAAGTGAAGAAGCTGTCTGTGTGTGGGAAGTTATGAATGGAAGTCGGCTGGATTAGCGGTGTGTGAACGCTATGGTGGTTCCATGTTTTGACTTCTGCACTTTGGGAATTAGAGATGCGATACTTGGATGGAGTTTCAATGGAAAATGACCGCTGCTTTGTTGATATGAATGATCTATTATGAACTATAATAACCTTGATGTTAGTAGAATGGGAGTTATTTATGAATCCACGGTGGAATGAAAGTATTCAGTTTCCTCCTACATCTGTGAGACAGTAATCGAGTCAAATCCAATTCACAAAATGAGTCTTCAACATTGTAAGAAGTGCAGTTACTTAGTTGTGTCATTACAAAAAGATTTGTATAACATTCAGAAAGAAGATGTGGCCTCACGCTCTTGAAGTCCTCAAGGAACTGAGCTCGTCGTAAGTCACTGCCCATCACCACAGCCCACTATTACTATGTGATGGCATAGTTTGCAAGACAGCAGGCACCGATTTAGTGTGAGTGCATGCCGATGCAGAACAGCTCATTTGATGACGTGAAAAAATAATAATGATAAATCACATGGTTAACAAAAAGAAAAGTCTGGCCACATTCTTGTGTGCAATTACTGCTCAGAAGTCTTCACGAGTCTCTGGAACTACATTATGCTTAGCAGCTGTCAATCACAGTTCTCTGGGTCCTCTGGGTCTGTTTTTTTAATCCAAACAAGAGTTGAAATCATTTTTCCAAAAGTGAGAAGCCACAGGAAGCTAATTTATGGATGAATCTAATATTATTATTATTATTATTATTATTATTATTATTATTATTATTATTATTATTATTATTATTATTATTATTATTATTAATATTATTATTATTATTATTATTTGCTGTTAGTTGAAATAGGGATTTAAGTGCAGCTCTTAAACCCTAATCACTCTTCATTAACAAACCCAGCTATTCAGTCTATTAAAATGATAATTATAACCCAACAAATGGAACGAAAAAGCTTCATGACAAATCAGACCTGTATTTCAGTGAACAAGGGTTTCAAATGAATGAAATGATTACAATGTCATCATCTGACATTCTTGTAATATTTTCTGCAGTTAGCATGAATCTAATGACAGCTGTCTTTCTACAGAACAATCTGTTCCCACTGCAGCTCCACAGCAAAGACAGCGGGATTTTTCTCCTGAAACCAGACATTTGATTTATATGTTGGTGCTGAAGGAGAGGCACATAAATTACAAAAACAGAGCTGGAGAAATGTATTTCCATCTAGCGTGCTGAAATATAAGTACACAGGGTATGTGTGACACATGAAGCCGAGATCGCGAGGACAGTCAGAAAATGAAGGCTCTGAGAAAAGTGTGTCAAGCTTTTGATTCTGACAGTTACATCTGACTTCATCAAACTGTGATGTGACAGTTTGTTCTTCAAACATTGTCCACTCAAAATATAAAATATCTTAAAAGCATTTTGTATGAATCTCATATACAATTTTCATTTTGATTTGCAAGTTTTTTGAAGCTAGTTTGTTAAAGCTGAGCCTGATCTTACATGAATTTAAATGTACTGACTGCGTTATGGTCACTCTGTTCTCTCTGTTTGCCCCTCCCCAGTGTGTTTGCGTTGCGCGGGCAGATCTTGTTTGTGTTGACCTTCGTGCAGAGGTGGTCCTTCCTGGTCGCTCCGCCGCTTGTCGAGTGCTCACCTGAAGCAGGTTACTCATCACTCACCTTTTCCTCATGTGTGCGGATCAATACGGGCTATTTCAGGCTGAAGGAAACCCTCAGTTTTACCAGATCATTGCATCAGAGTGAGGTGTGAGCTCTGGCTCCAGTCTGTGTCTCTGTTCTGTGCAGACCTCGCCTGTCTTGCCCCCGGACAGATCTGCAGCCCTTAACAATTCATTCACTTTTCAAACTGTCTTTACATCAGCTTTGTGCCAATAAACCTGTGTTAACCTTTCCCTGTGTCTGCCTCTGTCTCTCTGTTGGTGCATCATGACTGACTGAAATGAATGAATTTTCACAAAAAACAAGAAAAAGCTGCAGAAACTAATGACCCTAAAATTTGCGGCTATAATTTATGTGTAATTCTTTCATTTGTGTTTTGAACACATCAAAAAAGAACAAACACCTGCTGCCACATATAAAGAAGATGGTTAGACACCCTCTTATGAATATCCCAAATTTGCCCAACAGGCAGGACATCCTGGGCAGGAACGGAGCAAGTTAAAGGGATTCTCTAGGCTGGAGATAAAGGCTGTTCCTGCTTTCACTGTCACCAGCACCTGAATTATAAGCAGGAGTTACATTTGAGCTGGCAGAGGGGTTGGGATAGTGCAGGGAAACAGAGAAATTGTAGCTTTGCAAGCTAATGGCACCCTCAAAAAATTTTAGGTATGCATTTAGACTTTATTTACATACTGAAAATCTTAAAGGAGCACATTTAGCCTAAAAGTAGACTAGCCATGAACAGGACAGTGTGTTTTTAAATATGAGGCTTGATCTCATTCAAGGTGTTTGATTCCCAGGTGATGCTGTCCTAACCCCACCCATATTAGCATGAACCAAGTGTGCTGCGTAAACAGGCTTGCTGACACAGAGGTGTCGAACTAGCAGTGGCGTGAACATACACATGGATTGTGTAGATACACAGCACATGCACAAACACTCCAGCTAGCTGAGTTCAGGAGCAGTATGCAGGAGTTTCTCCAGCGAGTCTGCTCACATGTATCTATAGCATGCTGGTGCTTTCTAAAGCAGACAGATGGAAGGTCTGCTAGGAGGGGAAGTGTACTGAGATGAGGCATATGTAGGCTCACAAATGCCCTATGGCTAACCCACTTTACTTGACCTTTATATGCACATATACATGCATGTTTCCAAAGAGAAATATCAATTAATTCCATCCTCGGAATCTCTTCTGAGCAGGATGCTGCGATTCCTGTCTGCGGTTTTTGCTCCAGTACACTCCTGCAGAATGGGTTCATGCATGCACTAATAATTGCTGGAGAGAAAATAACCTGGGAATTAAAATCTGTTTCATTATTTATGTGATGACCTCTTTTTATTTATTTATTTTGAGGAAAAACCTGCAAAACCTGACATTCACATCAGTGTCAGTTTATTTGATTAGTGCAGTGTAAGCAGACATACCCAGACCTCTTCAGGTGGGACACCGAGGTGTTCCAGAGCCAGCTGAGACATAATCTCCCCAGTCTGTCCTGGGTGTACCCTAAGGCTTCCTCCCAGTTGGACATTCTTGAAGGGGGTGTCCCAGAAACATCCCAATCAGATGCCCAAAATATTTTAACTGGCTTGATTTGATGTAAAGGGTCAGCAGCTCTACTCTGAGGCCTTCCTGAATTGGACAAAGTTAAAAGACTTCTTTGATCAATACAGCAATGGACTGTGTTACCTCACCCAGATTGAGATGCTGGGGCTCCACCCTGGAGCCATGTCCAGTGGAGGGGCCTGGGCCCGGCCTACAGGTTGTGACCAGCTAGCTAATGCTGAGGCTCCAAAATTAGTGGGTGCCACCGTGGTGGCTGCGACCATTTTTTTACATACACTAAACGCTTCCTGCAAGCGCAGAGACCTGAACTTAGCTCTGCTCGTCTCCTGGACCAACAGCAATGTGGACGCTTGATCAGTGGACTTAAAACATATTTAAATACTTCTGTTCCAAAAAAATTACAAAGACAATGTCCTCAACAAAGCATATCTTTATTCTCATAAACATCAGGTTCTTCAGGTACATAAACAGTCACAAGCACAAACACTTTTAGTCTTTTATTTTTTTTATTTTTTTTCGGACACAGTCAACATAGTATGTGAGCCAAACACATTATATCACCTAATGTGGGATTTTTCATTTTCCGACTTGTGCTGACAGTCGTGTACGTTTGTATCTGAGGAGAGGAGAGACTGACCCTTAAGCCTGCCACTTCCTGGTTTGTGTTGAGGGCGTGCAAACAAAGGACAAATCACTGATGAGCACCCAGACATATCACAGAGTACTCTCAGTGCTTTGGCCTTCATTCAGTCCTGTGTTTGTGTCAGACATGTAAGGACAGCTCTACATGGCTTTTTGTTGCCATTGCTGGCATTGATATATGCATCTCGTTTCCCTCCCCCACTGACAGGACAAAGCAGCTGATTCACTAGTTACTCTATGTAAATATATATATATTTTTTTTTCATTATATCTATATATTCTATCTATAGAATAAGTCTGTAGCATATATATACTTTTGGTAGGGCTTTTAAAACATTCAGGTACATTCACTTGACCCTGTGATTTTTTTTCTTTTCTTCATATGAAAGATAAATACAGACAAACGTTAACAGAGCTACTCTGCCCCCCAACCAAGAAGCAAGACATTTAGCATCCCCCAAAAATCAGAAGAAGCAAACAGAACAAATGTCTCAGTGCTGGTTCTTTAAGGACCAATAACAAGCATAAATATACTAAAAGACCTCTTTATTAATCTAGAGTATAAAATAGCATATTTTCTGGACTTGACAACAGTTTATATTAACTCTGTTTAGAGTCTAGGTGCACACGATTCCACAGGTGCGTACATGAGCTGGCAACAACAGGTAGGCAGGTCAATGGTTTCCTCTGCGTATTTACTAAACCAGTGGTATTCTGTCAGTGGTTTAAAAAGCTTCAATGCAAACCTCACTTCTACAATCACAAGTGTGAATAGACCCTTGGCATATCACAGAATACACATATAGGCATTAATCAACAAGTCAAGAATATAGAACTCAGCCTACTGAGGACCATACTGATGATAAGCCACATTACGCATGAACACCAAGAGGTTTTTTTTCCTTTTTTTTTTCTTTTCTCAGAAGGCCACAAGGATGTCACTTGGGTGCTGGTTAGTTAAAAAGTTCCTTCATGGGTCCGGGTTGAAAATGGACTCTAATAGTGCCCTTAAACAGACTCTGTTACATGAGCAATATTACATCAAGGATTGTACAGAATACTTTTAACCTGTCATAATGCAAAGGCCAGTGGTTAAACTGTCAGCCACTGTGATAGCACACAATATACTGCTGTTGACTCAGTTGTCCCCAATTAAAAATATTTTCTCAGTATCCCATAATAGTATCTAGCCATGCAGATCTGCTAGCTTTAGTCATCTTTAAGATTTCTGACTCTATCCTGATAAATGGAGGTGACCGGAATTAGTTTGTGCTCACGTTTTAGAACCTGAATAATGATTTGTCTTAAAAAAAAAAGAAAAAGAATAAAAATTAAAATTGCATAAAATACACGTAATAACATTTTTGCTCAAAGAGATGCAAAATGCAAGGAGAAGTAATGAGTATGAAAGTGCAGGAAGGAACTGCTGTGACTGAACAATGAACTCAGAGCTACAGCAGTTCACTGCTAATCCTTCAAGTAAGTAGCTGTCATGTTCTTCCTCTGAAAAATGTGCCTGATGCTACATCAAAAGGACGCTCTATCTACAAAGAAACAGTTCACTTTTAAACATTTGCTCTTCTGCAGTGTCAGTTTTTGTTCGGGTTCACCACATAAAGATCTAATCTCATCTGCATGGCTAGATAGATTCAAGGATGAAATGACCCTTTTACTGTGTCAGCTGGGTCACATTAAATGACCTTTAATAACATTTAAATAAGCAGTAGATAAAAATAATCATTTGCATTTCCAACAAGATATTAAATACATACCTTCAAACAAAACAAAAACAGAACAGTGCATTCAAAATAACATGAAAAATGATCGTTTATAAAACCGGATTCTCTGACCTAGTAAGAGTATCCCTCACAAATTATAACACAACAGATCAATTTTCACCACAGGCTTGATATTATTTTTATTTTTTTCCCTCTTTTGGAAAAGGTCAGATTTCTCAAGTGGTGAAAGATGAAACTAGTGCTAAAAGACATAAGAGAACTTCTCTATCCCTGTGCTGCTGATTGTTAGGACTGAGTATGTATGAGGTGGAGCCGCATTAAAGGGCTCCGTGCCCACCCAAAGGGCCAGCTGGCTAATGTGGGCTTGAAGCAGGAGTGTCCAGATCCCCGTCTGCCTCGCCCTCTTCCTGACCAGAGTATGAGCTCAGGGCGTCCCACAGCAGGCTAGGCTGCTCACAGTGGTGGTGACACCTCCAGTGCTCCATGACTAGCTCTTTAGTGCCCAACACCTCACTGCAAAGCACACAGTTAAAAGCTGCACCTGCGGCAAGGACGCCGAGGCCTCCGCTGCTTTCTGGTGACGAGAGGGCTCCGCTGCCATCTCCTTCCCTTCCACGGTGGTGGGACAGGATGTGCCGCTTAAGCTTGGAGAAAGAAAAGAACTCCTCGTCGCAGCTGCCGCACTTCACCAGATTGCGCTTCTCGTTTAGCTGTCGCCAATAGTGGGCAGCGTGCTTTACCAGCTCATTCTCAGCCTCGCGGCCCCCCCGTGGGGGCTGGCCCTCGCAGAGTTGAATGTGGACCTCCTCCCCGTGCACATACCGTAAATGCATCTTCATGTCCGCAAAGGTGGGAGTGATTGCCTGGCAGCGGCCACATTTAATCTGCAGCTCCACAGGATCTTCGCAGTCCTGTTCATCTGATGGTTCAGGCGAGCCGGCCCTGCAGAAACGTGAGGAATAAGGCACATTTAGACTATATTTCGGGCTGCTGCCTAGCCAAGCAATCAGGCAATATCTTTAGCTATTTAATCCATGTTGCTACAAGGTAAAGATCTCAATCACTTTTTAATCTTACCCCTCTACAAGGACGTCTTCCTCATGATGACTGATTGATGGCTCCACAGTTAGCACCACCTTGTGGACCTCTCTCAGATGACTGAAGTACACCCCAACATATCCAAAAGCCTTCTCGCAGAATTCGCAGGACAGAGAACGACGAGGCCGTACCTCAGAATGGTGAAGCTTCTTGTGGGTGCTCAGGCTGCTTGAGTGAGCGTATGTCTTGCGGCAGACGGGGCAGATGTGCGGCCGATTGTTGGCGTGGCTGTTCATGTGGCTCTGGAGATGATGCTTGAACTTGAAACAGCGGCTGCAGGTGGGGCAGCGGTGGGGCGGTCGGCTTCCAATGAACAATCTAGGGTGGGAACCACCTCTGAGGTGGAAGGTTACTGGGGTTGGCTGGGGTGGACAGTCCAGCGCCTTGGTTGTGGTAGCGGAGGGGAGCTGATGGCCGAGTATGAGCTCCTGTTCTTGGCCGTCTGGGGTAATAGCAGGCAAACTAACCAGCTGGGGAACTGTCTCCATCACCAACATGGGCTTGGGTCGAATGCTGCGGTATTTCTTTGAAATATCAACTTCCTTTTGTTTGGATCCTGGAACAACTGCTGGCTGTTTCTCTGGGACCCTTCTACGGAAGAAAGATAAAGAGCGCTTCTTGCGGGCTTCAAAAGCCAAGATGTCTTCCATCGTCTTTCTCTTCCTTCCTCTCTTCTTGCCAGGTGGTTTCTGGAGTGCTCCCAAAACAGGCATTAGTGTGGGCCGGGCCTGAGGCTCTAGACTGGAGTTTGGCACCTGGTTGTGACTCAAGGTTTCAGCTGTCTCGTGGGTCTTGGACGAAGCATCTAAAGGGCTGGTGGGTCCTTTCAGGCTAGACAAACCTTTCTTCTCTGGAGATAAATTGTTGAGCTTGGCAGCTGGGATGAGGGTGCTCTTCATTTTAGAGTAGGGCAAGATAGGTAGTTTACCCTTAGGTGGAGACGGGATAATCTGGACTGCTTTACTGAAGATGGCTGGGGAAAGGACAGTGATGCTGCCCTGGGGCTGGGCTGTAGCCAGCTTAGACTGGCACAGTCTCACTGTAGTCTTACTGTCCTCCGCTGATTTGCTTTGGGAGCTTTTGATGGAAGCAGAGGGGTACTGGAGGTTCTGAATGAGACCAGTTGCGGCAGGTCGTTCTAAGCCATCTGGTGCTCGCTCCAACTGAGACCCTGGATAGAGGACAGCATTATCTGGTAGAAGAGCAGTAACAGAGATGTCAGAGGAGGCTGGGTCTATAAGAATTAGCTGGTCTGAAGGCTCCTCTTTGGGCACTAGGGTTTCCTTTGTGTGCTTGGTCTCTTGCAGATTCTTCTTAACAGCTGCTGATACTCCACAACCCACTGATTTGGTCTGTGCTGAGTCAGAAACTCTGGAGACTGTTTTCACCCTGGCAGGTAGTGGAGGAGATTTGACCTTATCTGTGGTCCCCTTGCTCCTCACTGGCTGGTATCTGGGAATGGGTAACTTGAGGTTCTTCTGGATAGACTGGGTCTGATGCTGTGGTGTCTGAGAAGAGACTGAAGGTGGCAGTGCCACCAGGGAGAATGTGCCATCTTGACCTGCTATTTGCATCAGTGCATAGTTTTGGGTGGGCACAATGATGGACTTGGGGCTCGAGGCAGTGGTAGCCTCAGGTAGAGCAGATGAAGGCTGACAGGACTGGACTGCAGGGGAAGGAGAGGGCACCACAGCCGGCGCCTTGGGGGCAATGCTCCGAAACTGAAGGCTCTTCATCTGATGTCCTGGAGTCACAACCGACTGAAACACAAGCACAAAAACATGTACATTAACTGACTAGCCTCAGTTAATGTACTGAGGCTAGTCAGCCTTTCCAGTCTTAAATTGCCCTTAAACCACCAATCTGGGAACCCATCAGCTAGCCTACTTAGACTCTGGGAGGAACGGCCAATAACTAATATCAAAGTCAAGACTTCCTCCTTCACATGTTTACAAATGCAGATAAACTTAAAAAGCTTAAGACAGTCGATGGTTTCAAGATAGCATTTTGGAAAATGACCTATTTCGACATGGAATGTTTAGCAGCATGCTGCCAAAGTGTGAACAGAACTTGAACTGGTCCTTAAATGAAAACAAGCTTCTGGTATTAAAAATCTTGCCCCTTGGATGCAGATTTTGCATATGAACTGTTTAGAGAGATCATTAAAACCCTGAAAGTCTCCATATGAACAATGAAGGTCAACACTGCAACACTGAGCACATATACAGGCTTAAATCTGATCGAACAAACTGAGAACAGCCGACGGCAACAAGGGCTGGAGTCTAACCCTAAGTCTGCGTTAGAGAAAAAAGAAAGGACTTTTTTTTTTTTGGAAAAATAAGTTTTTGATGCATTTTTTTTACCCTACATGCAAGAAATGTAAGAATAATTTTCAAAAGCCAAAACTTAGCTATTCTCATTGCACTGGGTTAGGATTAATGGGTTAGAGTTTGGGTGCATGTCATCACTGATGACAACTCTTCAGTATAAATGCAACCTCTCTGTATAAGGTCTCTTTGTTTTGTGGTGCCGTTACTCTGCAACCCAAGCAGGACAGAAGCAACGTGCAGTGTGTAAAATGCAGGCATATGCACAAGTGTGACAAGCTGTCCTATTACCCATGCCTCTCTAGACCCAAACAGCAGACTCTCTCTCCCCCAGGCTAAGGACAGACTGCCCCCTTTGACAGCATGCTGGGGATCTCTGGAGGAGGGGGGTGGGTTCCTTGTACCCCCCTCCTCACTTCCTGTAAGGATCAGTCAATGGAGCGTAAAAGCTGCTCCCCTCTCGACGTGGCCAAAGGCAATGAGGATGTCCCTGAAAAAAGCCCTGGGTTTACTTTATCATCCCTTGTTCACAAATAACATTTCATGGTAGCCCAGTGGGGATGAGGCTTTCCACCCTGTGCTTCACCTTTCTGGCTGTGTTGATACAGTGGGGAAACTCTAACCTCAGAGTGAGGTTTTAAGCAAGTCTTCATTATCTCAATCTACCGTAGACTTTCCATCCATCAATCAAAAGCCACAGGTATGGTTTTAAAAACAAAGGCAAAATTCCCTTCATTTATATCAATACTCTTTATATCAAAAGCAGGCAGAGATTACAGTGGAATGCTTCAAAGGGCCTAACTGTAAACAGACTCCGGGATTTAAATTTCACACTATGACCTGAATCTTAATAGCAGCGTTTGATACAGGCAACGTTCCAACAGCCATTCTGTAGCACTAAACAGCATAAAAGTGCAACGATCTGGAGGTGTTACAAAAGGCAAACATTTAAACAAAATCATTTCTCCCTACAGCCGCCCCCCCCCCGGGGGGGGGGTCACGCTAAAAGCCTTGCACATTCAAAAGGAGGAGAGGAAAAGAAAAACTGCAAAGGGCATATTGTTTAACAGCTGGAAGTGTTTCTGCGCAGAGATTATTTATACAGTACCCCTACCGCATTACGACTCCATAAAGCTGGAGATATTCCTCCTCTGTGTGGATAGTTGATTCCAGTTTGACTGTGACTTTGGCAGAGCACACAGTGGAATAAAACTGTGGGAAGCGTGTTCCTCTGGGTGTTTTATTTAGGCGTAAAAAGTGGGAGAATGGACTCGAGGCAATACCTGTTGATTCATTCTACAACGTGTACATTAATTACGTTTCTATCGGCGCTGTTCTCGACTTGCTGTGTTTTATATGACTATATTCACAGCAGGAGGAAGAAGTAGGAACAGAACGAAAGGAGGAAGCAGACAGCAAATTAAAGCAATTTCTGTTGATTCTGTTCAGCGAATATATCCTCGGGCAACTGCGAGCACAACGCGAGGAGCAGGATCGACCTGTGCGTGGAAGGGAAGCACAGCTGCTCGGTCACTAGCCAAACAGAGCAGCGGCGCCAGATCGAGAAAGGGTTGTGAAAACCGTCGTGGTTTAAGACGGCCACGGCGAGGTGAGCTGAAAGTTGATGGCCACCGCTTAGGTTGGCAAGCTGAAAGGCGTGCACATTTACACTCTAAAAATTCCCAATCCAAAAAACCTGGAAGCCTACACAGCCATCTATCTGAAAAGATGAATATTTGCTTCAGTCCCGTAAAGTATGTAATGTATTCCAAAGCTGCCATTATAACTTAGCACACCAACATTCACTGATCTGTGCTGAAGGCTGATTATTTAGCTCAGTACTCATTTGAGCTTGAACAGTACAGAGGTCTGGATTAAAAGCTTCACCCTCTGAAGCAAATGAATGTGCGCACAACCTCTCCATCCACCTTCTTAGCCACTTATCCTCCCTAGGGTCACGTTAAGATGTGACCCTCGGCATTATGGCAGTGTTGCAGTAGATGAGAAATCAAGGTTAAAAAAAAAATTGTTTACAAAAAAGTGTTTGACCAACATTTCCATGCTGGGGCCACACGAACGGGGCCGCTAAAAGAAATAACCTGTTGGGGATGGACAAACAAACCAAGGACAGTTCAGCACAGTTATGAGCGGAGGCTGCTTCACTGGTATGAAGCATTTTGTTTATTTACTACTAAAAGTGTTCAGATTTTCATGCTCTAACAGCGCGATAGCCAGACAATGCTCAGAAAGACCACCTGTGACTGTATTATTTTCAGAGTTAAGACTTGTTCTGATCTCAAGAGACCTTCAAAAACACTTTCAGGCCACGCCCACTGAATGGATCAGTGACACAACACAGTCTCCTTTACTGCTGCACACACGACAATATGCCTCTATTTTTGTACCACTTCTACACTTTGTTAATTCCCCTCTGTGTGTGTCTGCTCTGCTCATAATTTGATTCAGGTTTTGGGATGTTCTCTTCAGTGCGTGCCTCGATCTACATAATGTGCATTTCAACAACTCTCTCTCTCCCCCCCTCAACTTCTGCCACATGGGAGAGAGACAAAAATGAGAAGGAGGAAGGAGCGGGCGAGGGTTTGTTCTCTTGTTGATGTAACAGCAGCGGTCAGCTTGCCCTGTCATCATTCTCTGTTCTCCTCAGATGCTTATTTTGGAATTCAAAACACAGAAAAGACACCGAAGGAACAAAAAGCGAGAGCCGCGGTTGTTTGAAAGCTGGACCTGCAAACTTTTGTCTGTTTACAATCAAACACAAGCTCCAATCATACCGAGCTGGTGTAAGAGCTTTTTTTTTCTCCTGCAATGTGGAATTTTTAATATTTTTTTAAATAGAAACTTGTGTTCAGTTGGACGCAGTGAAAACATAAAAGAGGTCATTTTCAGCATTTTCTGCCAAAGCCGAAGCTTTCAGATACCTTCGCAGCCTGACAAGATGATGCTGGCACCAGCATGCTTCCTCGGATACGATATTAGGCCCAGTATGAGCCGTACCTGGATCCTGCAGGATGCAGTTTATCCACGCTGCCAAATATGTCTGAGTGTTCCTGATGTGGTGACAGGTTTCTCCACTTCAGCCTCCTGAGACCCAGAAGAAAAATACTTTTGAAATTAAGATTTTTTTTTAAAGATAATTTAAGCGTTGTGGTCGCATCAAATGTTTCATTTCTCATCTTGTGTCCCTTGTAGCGGCCATCAGGTCTTGTTTGATGTGATGTAATAGAATAATATTGTTCCCATTTTTGTGTGGATTTTATGGTAAAAATGTGTTTTTTTAATTTGATGAATATTAAAACAGATGACGGAAAAAACATCATTTTAACAAATAACTTCTCATAGTCGAGCTTTTTTTTTTTTTTTTAATTAAACTCCATTTTTGGCAGCTAATACTCCCCTAAACCCGGGCTGCTCGGTCACGTTGCCCATGACACGAACAGCGGTCGTGGATGGTATGAGAGAGGGCCGAGGGAGGCAGTTCATTTCACTCAGGAGATGAGGTGGAGGAGGGCCAGACAATAGAGCTGAGGAGCCTGAGAAGGGGCAAAATGATGACACCCCAAGTCCATTATGGATAAGAAGTACTGTAAGCTGAGGGATTTGGTTTCTCCATACAGGACGCCGGCCTGTGAAGGGAATCATCCTTCCCTGGCAGCCTTGTCATGGAAAGCTCGGACATTTTTATTTTCTCTGTTTGATGTAATCAGATTACCACCCATTTGGTAGCTGTGGGCAACGTTGTCCTGCTTACATGTTTCACGCTAAAAAAAAACAATTTCAACCCAATTTCAGAAAGGTTGAAATTGATGAAGAAAGGAGAGGTGCAGTTTAAGGCACTTTTAGCATACATATTATTAATATATAAATCAACAGGATAAAGGAAGAAATCAAACTCCTAACTGGTGTGTGTGTGTGTGTGTGTGTGTGTGTGTGTGTGTGTGTGTTCAGCTGAAAAAGTTCTTATTTCTCCTTCTAGATATCCTAATGCCTAAAAACTTCATTATGGACATTAGGACCCGTCACCCTGTCCTTGCTCAGCCTCCTCAAAAGCTGCTATGTCTTCCTCCGAGCTTTCACCTTCCTGCTTTAATATCTGGCCTTCCTCCTTCATCCCCTGTCAGCAGTAAGTTTGACTCCCCTTCCACAGTTCTGAGTCCTTTCTGACTCATCCTGCCCTCTGCATCCTGAAATATGGACATAGGTTGAAAATGTGAGGCAGTAAGTCCTGCTGTCCATTACAAAGGACTGAATGAAAGGGTTTTTTGGAAGGGGTAAAATTACTTCTGAAATGTTAAGAGTCTCAAATTGAAGAAACAATTTTGAGTTTTAGCAACGGAATGATAATAACTGCAAAAAATGATAAAGCCCAGGATGACAGTACAGCAGGACTCCTAATGATTGCATCAATGATGCTTGATTTAGCGGTCTCAGACTCACGGACACAGGACAAAAATGAACTGCTGGGTCTTAGGAGGCTAGAGGAGCTCTGCAGCACATGAGATGGTGTTTCTTGACCATTTTAAGAAAAGAAAAAACCAAAAACATAAAACAGGCATTTTTGGGTGATGACGCTATGCGTAGGTCGAAACAGAATTGTTGAAAAAGGGCTTAAAGAGGACCCAAGATGGAGTTAAACTTGAGAGGAAACTGCACTGCAAAGAAGCTCTTAGTCTGTCTCCTTCACGTGAGCGGCCAAGCTAAAGATCCAACAACAGCATGAACATAAACAGTAGCCCACACTGCTGGCTGTTCCAAATATTTTTGACCCCTGCTGACAGTACACAGCTACAACACACATCTGTGGGTCTCTGCATAGCACCAACGCACAACCACGCCGCATCCTTTAACACTCTTCTTGGAACATTCAACTCTTTACAATAGTTTTTTTCTTCCCCTGCCGAGGCGATTTCCTCAACACAATTTGAGCTCTATGGAAACACAGGTGTGTCCTTATTCAATTACGCTCAGTCGATTAGATTTGCTTCTATTAAAGGAGATTCGCTTCTGTTGTAGGAGATGAATCATCTTTTTTTATATATATATATCATTTTTTTAGCCTTTTACCTTTATTAGATAGCGCGGACAGGAAAGTGAGGAATGACACACAGCAAAGGGCCTCGGCTCGGACTCTGACCCGGGTCGCTGCATTTCAGCCTTGAGGCATATGGTTGTCTGCTCACCCCGCGAGCTAAACTGGCACCAGGAAATGAACCATCTTAAGGATATCAATGCAAACCAGGCTCACAGTAAAGCTCAGATTAGAGCACCGTGACAAAGATTGCTTATCAAATAAAAGTCCAAGTATTTACAAAGAAGCTTTGGCTTTGTAAATATGGTTTATTGTGTGCAGACACACGAGCAAAAGGTACATTTAATCAACAAAAAGTGGAGGGCTGTGAACGCTTTCCTGCAGCAGCTGTAATTCACGACACACCAGTGGTCTACATGCTTCTGCTGGGAAAAACGTCTTCCAATGCAAACCCCATTCACTTTAAATGTCACGCGAGAGGGCATAACACAACAAGGCTGGGAGAGAAATGTGCAAGCAGGTCACAGATGCTCCTCAAACTGCTGCTGGATTCAAAACGCCAACTGCTTCAATCCGACTGGGGTCAGAGGTCACTGCTAGGGTGATCCAAAAATCTGGTTTCTGGAGAGAATGTAAGAAACTAAGGAAGAAAGAAAAAAAAGAGAGAGAGTGTGTGTGTGTGTGTGTGTGAGGGGGGTTGCCCTACAGAGACAGATTATCAGGTAAAGCCAGAGGGGTGAGAGGTGAGGATCTGCTGTTTATGCTGGAAACAGGTCAGGGTTGAGCAGCGGGGCAGCGTGGGGACGGGCCAGCCATCCACCTGGAATGGAATGGCGGTATGAACAGCAGATGCTTTACTCACACACAGAAAAACTTGAGCTCACACTCTCAAAGCTGGACGCTGGTCACATGAAGCTCCGGTCCAGCCAAGACCGACTGGCTGAGCAGCCAAAACAACCTACTTATTGTTAGCCGGTAATGCAATTTAGTGAGAGCTGAAAGCGCCGCTTTGTTGAATGTCAAAACATGAAGAAGACTGTGTTTGGGGAGCATCCCTGATGCATTCTCTGATTCCACTTTGTCTCGCTTTTAGCCAAACTTCTGTTTAAACTGCAGAGTGCAGCATTTTGCTTCTTATCTATGGAGACAGTGGCAAGGACCCAAACATAACAAAAACCACAGCTTATAAAAAAAAAAGCATTCTCTCATGAAAATGAAGCAGACAATAAGAAAGGGGAGGTCATTTCTTTTTTCCCTTCATAGTGAGTTTTGAAGAAATCAAATCTGAAGTGTTCTGGCGAACGGAGAGCAGAGGAGTGTGAGCTTTGTTATCTTCCCTGTAGGTGAGAGCTATGCTCATCTGGGACTCACAGATAGAGTCTGGAGATGGAGGGGGTCTGGAATGAAGTGTGTGTGTGTGTGTGTGTGTGTGTGTGTGTGTGTGTGTGTGTGTGTGTGTGTGTGTGTGTGTGTGTGTGT
>JAVDPK010000572.1:145244-178359 GCA_034780415.1 Cichlasoma orientale
CTGGTGTGGTGGATCAGGGACACATCTAAAACCTGCAGGACACCGGCCCTCGAGGCCTGGAGTTTGACACCCCTGCACTGAAAGCTCCTGCTTACAGGAGTTTCCAAAGGTTCATGATTTTGCAAACAGCGATCATGATGGAGCTGCCCAACATTTTATATCCAACGGACTGACAAGCCAGTGTAGCCTGTTTTTTTTTTTTACAGAGGCTGCAGAATAGAGGGAACTTCACGCTATAGCAAGTTTGATTTCAGGGGTCTAATCTGCCTAATGCTTGTTCTGCTGGCACATAACTGCTACAGCAACCCACTCGGTCATTTTTCAGACTGCTCCGCCTTGTGATAACTGTTTGTGTTCTGTCAGCGTTTTTGTCAGACACTGGGCTTTGTTGCTGCTTGCTGTCGGTGCTTTTGTTATGAAATGACAGCACATTTGCTTAATCAATCATAATCGTCAGCAGCAACACCATGCCCTGAAAGTGGACCCTGGAACTTGCAACGTGGATCATGTTCTGAGTACTTTTCACAAATACTCAGAACATGAGGTGTCTGTGTGTGTGTGTGTGTGTGTTACCGTTAATGTAAAAAATTCACAGGGAGAATGATTATTTATCAACACTGTGAGGAACTCAAAGCAGGCGGCGATCCATAAAAACAAAAGGAGAACTTAAACTACTTAAAGCATCTGTTTTTGTCCACTTCCTGTAAAAGTAAAACACTACTGCATTCAAACATCATCTTATATTTCATTCTTAGGCTTGTTGTGACTCAAAGTACTAATTTTAATGCTCAACATTCAGATGTGACAGACTTGCGAAAACCTATAAATTGACTTACTCAGGACCCAAAAGACCTCCTGTATAAGTTTCCTCTTTCCTGAGTTGGTTAAATTGCTTGATTTCTTTATTACACAATCCTTATGTGTTTAAAGTGTGCACTGCAACAGAAAAAAAGTTTCCAGAGAAGTAGTAATTTTGCCCTCTATATTACTGTTTAAGTACACTGTAACTCTGTTTCTAAAAACTGTACAGTGATTTGTAATCATTTGTACTCTAATTATTATTCCTGCAGTAGCTTAAGCTGCTCCAGCAGAGTGGCTCAGTGGCTGACAGCGCTGCGCTTGAATAAACATCTCCCATCGGTGACTGTGTTTAACTGTGAGCTTTACTAACCATCAGCAGGAATGAGTCAATCGCCTTTATCTGGATATATAAAGTCTTAAGAAAATGTCTCTCTATCTCAGCCTCTGTTCAGACTCCATAAATTGAGCATCTGCTAAGGAGTCTTTGTTGGATTATAAAACCCAACTAAGACAAATGCTGTCTGGCAGGATCAAAGGCAGCCTCGGACTGTAATAATCACTGATGCTGCTGTTAAATTAACCAGACGCTGCTCACTCCAGTGGGAGGGATTTCACTCCACTGGCACAACAGGCAGCGGACCAGGTAGAAGAGGAGAGAGGAAGTCTGCGGAAAAATGTCGAAAGAGCTCGCGGTCACTACCTTACCGAGATGCAGCGTTAACTGAAACGCAATCTTTAATGTTGCTCAGAGAGGTTTCATGATTAAAAGACATCCCAGATTAGGGACACATCGGTAATGACAGAGGAAGAGGAAACCTTGCCGTTACACGGACTTGCATAAGCTTTTAATCTCGCGTTAAGTCCAGCACAAACACTGATGAAGAGATGAGAAAGAGGAAGGTAGGGAGGATCGCCACGTATCTAAGAGGCTGTGGAAGAGAGGGGAAATGTGGGAAATGTGATGGCTGGATGGACGAGCTATTTTTATAATGAGGTCAGTGTGAGCTGGGGGATTTCATTCTCCTGGGATGGACACACACACACACACACTGTTGTTTTGTGTGTGTGTGTGTGCGCGTGCGATGCTTCTGCTGAGTGGGACTGCTTCTGTCCACAGGAGGAAGAAGAGGTGGTTGTGGAGGAGGAGGAGGACACACAGATCTACGCAGATGTCAGAGTGAGGATTTCAAGGATTTTGGTCATAACCTGATTAGTCTGTCTCTGGTCCTAGAATGAGAGCTCATGTTTAATTATGGAACATGGCCGACATGTTCTCATGCTGCCCTTGTTATAGACCAAACAAACAGATTCCTCTGGTCCCTTGTCCCCTGCTGTCTCTACAATGCAAACATAATAACAGAAAACACTGCTGTCATTTTTTGGGGACACAAAGTTCTTCACTCACCACATAATTCTATTCTCAAGCACAATTTTTGACTTAGTTTTTTTATTTTTGAACTTATTAGTGGCCATCGTTGTCTCAACATCTTTATTATTCATGCTGCTATCTGTCTTTAGTGTTTTTAATTCATTACCTGAAGGCATAATGTTGCATTTAAGTTATCTTGTGTTGCTGGTGCTGCTGTGGCACTTCAATGTCTCTGTGTGGGATCAATGAAGTTTATCTTATCTTAAAACAACTGACATAGAATCAAGGTGTTTACCGATTGGATGATCTTTCCGTCCTTTTCAGCTGCTCCCCTGCTTTTTCTGGTTGGTGCCCGGGTTGTGATCTTGGCCCCCCCCTCTCCACACTCCCCCTGTGAAGACACACATTAACCCATTCACTAATTTTTTTCCCCCCTTTCCAAATAGAGAAAGTCAAATCAAGGAACACAATATGACAGATATGGAGCTCCAAAGAACTCAAAATTATACTGTGGAATAAAATGAATAAGAAATATTTAATTATCCAATATTTGGGAAATAAAATTAAATAAGTGATCTATTAAAGTGAGAAATAATGTAAGGAATTATCAAAAAAAAAAAATTAATAAAATGAATCCAATCAATTTCCCAACCTAATGGCACTGGATTTCTAAATATACCCCTAACAGGGTGGGAACTGGATTATTACTCAGCATCAAAAGTGAAGATCTCATGTTAGCCGTTAGCTAATTCAGTGTTGTTGTATTACAAGTGTGTGAAGAGCAAAAACCTGTGACTTATTTTGTTATTGTAGCCAAATTTAACTAGCTGGCTAGTTAGCTAGAGACTGATTGGCCTCCTGGAGGGCTGACTGCACACGTGACATGTAACAAGAAATATTAGCATACAAGAACACAGCGATGTTATTTTTTGTTTTTTAATATGATGACTTTGAGGCTCCATAAATTAGCATTAAAATGTGTTAGCATTAAAATGTTTTAATTACCATTAAAACAATAATGTCACAACAATTCAACTTTCACCTCTCGGTTATTGAAGTAAAAACAAACAAACAAAGTTACTTTATCTAAAGACAATTAAAAAAACAACCTAAGTTTGCAAATTATTTCAACTAGAAAAACAAGTGCATGAAAGATACAAAAAGTACAATTACACAGTTATTTACCGTGTTATCATGTGTGAATTATTGACATGATAGCAATATTTCACTTTTATATATCAAAGTTATTGTCAATATGCGGTTGTCATGACACCCCTGGTGTGTATTCTTTAATCAAAGGGAGCACATAAATTTATTCAATGAATTTCTGGAAGATTTTGAGGCAGGTGATCATTTATTTCTCAAAATATAAAGAGCCAAACAGTGTGACAGCAGAGTGTTCAGGAGCGACATGGTTTTCACCCTAGCATGGCTCTGCATGGCCTGTTTCACAAGCGCACACACACGCGCGCGCACACACACACACACACACACACACACACACACACAATATCAACAAACTCTCTCTTGCAGCCCCTTGCTCTCTCTAAATGCCTGTCGCTTCGACCCTCCATTAAGCTGAGCGAGTGCTCGTTTAGCCAACAGTGTCTCAGCAGTTGGGGACGCAGGCTGCCCACTCAGTCAGATCCAGCCGTATTAAATAAATAAGGAGCGCTCTTCTGTGTAAATTATTCATTTAACACGCCTTATCCTCCTCCAACAACCTTGTTAGAGCAACTCAGGAGTTTGGGGGGCGGGGGGGGGGGGGTGAGGAGTGTGGCGGGGGTGGAGCAAAGGAGGGGGAAGCAGACACCGCGGCTCATGTGCGACTCAGCAGAACCTGTGGTGCATCTCTAAGCTCTCTGGGCGTTCAGTTGTAGGGGGGCTAATTCGCCCTGACACCTCCTTTGTTTCAGGCGGAAAAGTGCTGCATACACACAGCTCCGCATTTGCTCACATGCACACACTCTTTGGCACACAGTGACATGCACAAACTTGGAGAGAAAGAGCACATGAATGGAATTTTTAGTGCATATTCATATAATAATCATTCTAGTTGTCTGGATAAATTATTGAGAAATGGGAGGCCGGGACACGCGATGCTGGAACGTGAGGGCTGTATTTTTTTTTTTTTTTTTTTTTGTGCTGGCTGAACTCAAATCAGACAACACAGCAAGTCATCCACTCTAAACAAGCTGATTCTAATGAGCCGGGATGGGTACGGAGAGAAAAATGCTTAACTTCAACAAAACCACCGTCGTGGATTCTAACCTTGAGGACAAATACGCAACAGCACAGAACACCTAATCTCTCAAGAGTGCATTCACAGCACGCGTGAGGAAACATTTATGTAAGCTGAATTAAAGTTTAAAATAAGCATATTTAGATTTTTTTTTTTTGAGGGTGCGGGAGTTAAAATATATTTTAGAATATAAATATCACACTGAGCCTTTTTTTTTCCACTCAAAGTAAGTTTCACTCAAAGAAAACTTAATTCCTTATACCTAGGTGGTCTAAATGCTTAAGTAATAACCTTCAAAGTAGAGTGTAATTCTTTCCAGGTATGGGGGAATTAGAAGTAAAGTCTTTCATACTTTAAGTCTGAGTTTTAGCACAATTTAACTCCGAACTCTCCTCACACCATGTATCACAGTTTGTGGAAGAGAAAGTCGGAATTCTTCTGACATTCTTTTGTGTATTAGCACACATTAAAGAGCAGGTTTGGACTGTGAATACTGACCGTCAGTCAGGCTGAAAATTCCAAAATATCAGACTAAACTGCAGCTGAATCGGGATCAGCCGACACAGACCGACACACACTCTCTCTCTCTCTTTCTCTGACTCCAGTGTTCAGCCCCAGAGCGGGAGGTTGTTATGTCAGCTCTGACAGTGCTCATTACCAGCCTCTACGCTCTGGATTGGAGTTAACAGGCTTTGGCCCAGGCAGAGGCCAGTTAGACCCGACTGGTACAATGGAATCAGTGTGTGTATGTGTGCGCGCATGTGCCGCGAGTTAATCACAAAACACTCTTTCATTTCTAAATCACACCCCGGGGCCACTGTACATTACAGAGGCACTGATATGCTATATGCAATGACATCTACTGCTTATTTCCATCCTCGCTTGAAGAAAGTGCTCCATATGAGGGCTGATCGCTCAGCATCCGCATGCCAAAAAGCTTCTGCTGAAGTGTGCTCATGCACTGCTGCTGCTGCTGCTGTGCATTATTTTTGATTTATCACAGAGAATTTCTCAGTAAAGTGTTTGGATAACTGAAAGAAAATGAGTTGCTTTCGCTATGTTATCAAAAGAGAGGAGAAATTAAACAAAATTGTTTTTAATCGGTGCAGTCTGATGTTGCATTGCACAAAGTGTATCTTTAGTTAAACTGGGTTTGCAGCTCTCCTCACACAGCCCTGCATCAAGGACGGAGACACAGAACCTATGCAACCTAAATCTTTGAATGTGTGACAAGCAGACATAGTTACAAAGGAAATCATCCTCTTCAAAGCCACCAGACTCTGCTGACAGAAAACTATTTTTGCAAGCAAAACGTGAGTGTTGCAGGTAGAACCCGAATGATATAAGAGGCTTAAGACCGATACCAATATCTGCTGATTTAAAAAATCCAACATATCGGCCGACACATCATGACCCGTGAAACTACGTGTTAAAAAGTTGTTTGCGGCATGTGATGAAAGTGGTTTGTAACTTACAAACTTGCAGGTTTAAATTTGCAGGTTGCAGAAGGGGGGGTTTATCCAGCCAGTTCTACACATGCCACCAACGTGCGCCACCTGGAGGAACGAAAAGCAGCAGGAGTCAAGACTTGAACATTTGTCATTAATGCCCATTGGAATTAATTATTTAGTAGCATTGCAACCTAAAACCTTAATAGAGAGAAGCAAAGAGTTTTATATGAGAATGGTTTTGGTGTTAGCAGTTAGCAGTTGCTGTCACATGGACCATTACGCTGGCTCGAGTCAATCCACAGACACAGAATCTAACTGTTGTGGTCTTTTTAGGGCTTCCAGCCTGGTCTCCTGCTGCTTTCAGGTGTCTCCGCAGGTCTTGCCCACCTTCTCTGTCCCCCTCCCCTCACAGGCCAGTAACCACCAAGCGATGCCGGTGATTACCCTTGATTAAGGCTTTCCACATCAAACGGACCTGATGTTTATACAGACCCTGATATGGCGGATGAGATAAAGAGCAGGTTGAGCTTTATGTTTGTGTCGGTGTGCGTGTGTATATGTGTGTGTTTGCCTAGAACACCATTACGCCCAGGCTTTGTGTACGTACAATCATAATGACAGCCTATATAAAACATGCAGTGTTGTGTTGTTTATCATTGAGAATAACTAGTTCATAGGGAGCAGTGGTTCCCTCACTGCAATGCTTCTTCCCAGCCTCATTTTAAAAGGGCCCGCAAAACCGACTACAACCTACTGCCCAAGCTGTTATTTAAAAGTCTCGTTTACATTTAGGTGTATGTGTTGGGGCACACGTACACCTAAATGTAACTCACCTACGCCTAAATCTACCTACCTATCTGCTTGTGCTTCCTTATATCAGCCCTACTGTATGTCTAAACCTGGGCAATGCCAAAGCTGTTATATTACTTTCTAAACAAACTGCTTTTCCATATTTTTCTAATCTCTGGGCAGAAAGAGGAGGGCAAAAGTGTGAGGTGTCCCGCAGCTGCAGCACTGCAGCCTAAATTAGCCCCGACCACATGAAAAGCTGTCGTCTCTATTCCAGGCCGGGGCGGGAAAATTACAGCCCTGCTCTCTTTACTCTAGCATTAAACCTCAATTAGTGCACAAGTACAGCGATGATGTCATCACCCAGGGACCCAAGAGCCCTGGAAAGAAGGGGTGCTGAACAGTGACAGGCGCTCACAAACCATGCCGCCTCAAACTTTCAGGCCCCTTTTTGTCAGCCGCTGAGAAACTCGGTCCGTGTGGCGAGAAATAAGGTGATGTTCGTGCGATACGGCCTGGAAAAACAAACGTACAAAGAGCTCGTGGCCTGGTTTGGCTAAATTTACCAGGAATTTTAATCCTGAGATGTAACTGGAGGTTTCCCAAGAGGAGAGAGGTCAGTGAGGTAGGACAAGAAAAACTCTGGTTTGACCCCCAGTGACCTGGCAGGAGACAGAGGAGGAGGAGGATGAGGAGGAGGAGGGTGACTGAGCCTGGCTTCTATCCAAAACCTGACACACAGAGTTCATACTGCCCTTCTCTCAGCAAACCACTTATGTTACACAACAAGCTTACGTAATCATATGGAGGACATTTCACTCATTACTGCAGACACGGAGCTTCAACTACGTTCTATTACAACTGTAGTATATTTATTATTGCTTCTATTAATATTACTGACGCTGACCTTTATACTTGAGTATAAAGTTGGTATTTTTTTAGACTGAAGTTTCCTAAAAGGAACTGAAAAGCTGTATCTGGAATAGATCCGAGTAGTGAAGGTAAAATCCTAATGACACCCAACCCTTAATAACTGGTGTGGAAGTCACACCTGAAATTTGATGATACGACTACGTTTCCGCTTCTTGCTCCATTGCTGCTAAAGCTAAAAGTGAGACCCAGGTTATAATAAAGTGGATTACCTTTATCAAAAACATGAAACCCTGGACACACTGTTCCCTGGATGGTTATTGTAATCTAAGGTGCTCCCTTTGCTGCGGGGTCACTGTTCCTTCATGTTGCACTGAAGCGACTTCAGTGCGGCTCAGCGTGGGATTGCTCGCAGGCATCACCTTGTACCTTTCTCCTCTTTGTAACACTCTGTGAATAATGCATTGCAGCTCCCAGCAACTTCTCACCAGTTGTTTGAGCAAGCTGCCCGAGGACTACAGGTACTCTTCGGTGTACCACCACTAGAAGAGATGGATCGCTCTCACATCTTCAAAGAGAAGTCAGTCAAACCATAGATTGTTAGTACCACCACCCTGTGGGTTTACAAAACGTTACTCGGTCTCTCACAGGTGCAGAGAAAGAGGATGGGGCCAGCATTTCTCCGAAAGTAGAACAATTTTTTTTTTCTCCCATAGAGCCAAGCTCTGACAAAAACTTTGAGCAGCGGTGGGGGTGATGATGGGGGTGGTTGAGATCAAAAGCCTGCGAGTTCCTGGCGAGCGGACCCAATCAGCCGAGAGGGCCAAGGAGAGGAGGAGAGACAAGTGCTTCCCTTTTAAATTGATCCCACTGAGACCCTCAAGGTTCCCCTCGCAGGACTCACAGAAAAGCGATAAAAATCTGGCCCTGTGGATCTGAGAAACTGGGAGGGGAGAAGGCTCAGAAGAAAGACTGTTTCGGGGGGGGGAAGAGGCACAGAAAGAACAGAGAGGAACAGTGAGAGGAGATCAAGGGGAGACAAGAAGGGTGGGCTCATTCTCTGAGGGTGCATCCAGGCGTTGTCGTGTGCCAGCGAAGAACCAGAGCAGGGAGGACCGGCACTATCAGCTATCAAAACCCGTGTTACACGTCTGATCATGTGCTCAACCAATCAACCGTGGATGTATCTTTATTATGCCCGGGTCCTGGCAGTTGAAACATTGGCTCCTTTTGAGCTGGCCCGAGATCAGACTCTGGATGAGGTTGGTGTCGTTATCCACAGCATGCTATGGCCTCAAAGGAACATGCGCTATCAGAGCAACCCAGAGACCCCACAGCGTGCCAGACTCACCACAGACCTTCCTGAGTCGCCAACACGAACACACAAACATACACAGTAAGGTGGTGTGCATTTGCGTTTCCTTTTCCAGATCCACTGGATGTACTTCACAGTAGAATATAAAGTAATTAACAGCTGGGGGCCGCAGGCATCAAA
This sequence comes from Cichlasoma orientale, assembly GCA_034780415.1. NCBI lineage: Eukaryota > Metazoa > Chordata > Actinopteri > Cichliformes > Cichlidae > Cichlasoma > Cichlasoma orientale. The sequence continues at coordinate 154,262 of JAVDPK010000572.1, forward strand.
AGGGGGCAATTCAACAACAAATGCATTTGTCTTGTCAAATGTGACAGAAAAAAAAAAAACAATAATCCTCTCATCAATCTAATTTTTCACTGATTAGAATGTCTTACCAAGCATCCTACTGCAGAACCCTTACTGCAGAACCCTTACTGCAGAACCCTAACTGCAGAACCCTTATTGCAGAACCCCTGACAGCTTTGTCTTTGCAGAGGACGTGTATGGAGAAAAGCTTGCCTGCTTCTACAGCAAGAAAATGCAGCCAAATAGCTAAAATACAAAGTCTGGTAGTTTAGCACAAAAGCAGACCAAATAAACTCTTATATTTCCCTAGACTGAGCTCACAAGTTTTTCCCCAATCTACCCCCAAAGTTCCCTGACACAAAATGAAAAACAACAGAAACTGCCAGCATCTTCACAAAGATATCTGAGGTTAAACACCTAGTGCCAGTTTATGGCACCATCAGGGAAGTCCTGTGACTGCAGGGTCTTCCTGCTAAAAACTGTGGAGGTCTCCTATTCGAATTTCAGTGATAGAGCCATGACCACGAAGGCTGTGAACTTATTCCAACTAAAATATCACTTTACACCTACAGAATTAGGTTATATTTGTGTACGTGTGCCCCCCCCTAACTGCTTGGAGAGCAGTTGATGCTATACGTGTCTTTTAAATGGTGACTCACTGAATTCCAGGCATTTCATTTCAGAAACGATTTCAAGGAAAAATGAACTTTATGCATTTGATTGGCAAGCTCAGTAGGGCCTGGATGGCACTGCTATGTACTATATTTACTCGTTGCATCTACTCCAGCAACAGCTGCATATAAGTGTGAACCCTTAGGATCAAAGTATGCTTGAAAACAACTAGTTTGTATGATGCGCCTCTGACCGTCAGAGGGAAACATTTTGTACCTTTTTCAAACGGTCGTACTCGAAGGCAGGGTGACATCGCAGCTGTCGCGGAGGGGCGATACGGGATAATTGTGTAATTGTAGGGATAATGACACACATTTTCACACAGCTTCACAAGGAAGGCACTCATGGCGATGCACGTGGTTGTAAACATAAAAACTGAACAACCACGTGCGGATCTCACCTCCGCGCAGAGTGGAGTGAGAGTGAAGCTCGGACTGTGGGTTACGGAAAGCTGCAGAAATTTTCGGACACTGCGCGATACGAGGTGTGGAGGAAGGAAGGTTCAGATGCCGTCCGACCTGCTGACAAGCTTCTGTTTATGAGCATACTGGCTCCTTTATTTCCATCTCTGTGACTCATTGCATCAAGCACACAAAAGACAGAAGCTCTTGGAAGAAGACTCGGGAGGCAGTGGGATGCTGCCTGGAGGATGATGGCACGCTCTCTACACCGCCTTCAACTTTGGACATTTAGAACAGCTATAAACACTTTTGCCTTTAGACATGGTCAGACGCACTGTATGAAGTACTTAATTTTAGGCATACTGAGCCTGTTAGAGGGAGCAGGAGGAGGCAGGTGGGAGGTGAAGCCAGAGGGAGGCAGGCGCAGGAAATGTGAGCAAAGAAAAGAAACATTCCTTTAGCGTCACATGACTTGGGCAGAAAGAGGCCTGGCAGGCTAATTCCCGGCAGTTTACCCCAGCATCATGATCTGAGTGACTAGATAACGGAGCTCCATCTGATAATCAGTTACTCTGTGACTGCACTTCTTAGCTGTGCGACTGTAGCAGGCTGCAATAAGCCAACCAAGCTGTGATGGATGGCCCATGCTGAGCAGGAATAACTTACAGCCTCATAAATAAGCAGATCTCTACTAATATGATTACAGTAGCCCTGCGGCTGACGCGCCCCCTTCTACCAGCCACGCTCCTCTCCCTACGACAAACACCCTGAAATCACGTCACTATTTGTCATCAATATTTTGACATTTCATTCAGCTGACTCTCCAGACGGAGCCATTTATTTAATTAGCTGAATCAAAATTGGCAGGAGCGGCAAATTCAAAGTTAACGTGACTGGGGCTCGGTTGCCACAGGTAACCTTTTTGGAAGGACTTACTGTGGCAAATTGATTGCTGAGAGCGCAGACTCATCATGAGTGCTAATTTTCAGAAGCAGCGCACGGTGGAGCGGGGAAATAAGAGGCTCTATTTATAACAGAAGGAAACAGCAGAGGGGGATTAGCCTGTCATTAGAATAAAGAGCCCAGAAGAAGAATCAATTTCAAGGTTTAAAAAGCTGACAAACTCAGTTCACTTACTCTTTCTCTCCGTCTCTGAGCTCACCTTTTGACAGACCGGCCTACGGCCGACCAGATACGGAGGTGAGCTTTTTGAGGAGGCGAGCTCGGATTTCATCCTCTTCCGCCTAATTGGAAAACTGCAACAGTTTTGTCTTATTATTCCCATGACACCGTAGCGGGTAGAAAGGTGTTGCAGTAATCTCACAAAGTATCACATTACTCCTTTTTGAGGAATAACGCCATCATTTTACTTTCTGTGGGTTTGACTTTGTGGGCAACAAATAGCACTGAAGCCCAGTTAATCCACGCTCAATACTTACAAAAATATCATACAGCCAGATAATCCTAGCGGAGCTGTCATTATCACTGCATTAAATCTCTCTGGCATGAGCCGCTTTGTTTACTAATTTCACGGTGCTCGCTGCGGCATTCACCTCCTACAGGGGAAGTCAGCGTGTTTGATTTAGACAGATGGAACACGAAAGACAGCAAAACTGGTTTATCAGCTGAACACATCTTAGCGCAGATGAAAATGGCGAGGACAACAATGACGACTCCGGTGCCAAAATCTTTCGGAACGGGTGATGATAGCCCCGCACTGCCAGAAAGCTCAAATACCCAAAACAAGATCCGAGAGACAACATAATTAAACTAGAGCAACAAAGACACTCAAACTTTTAGCCTCCACTGTCCAAATAAATACTGCCTTTCATTAGACCCACTTCTTCCAATCCTCACTCCTCCAGTTTATACTGTACACTTTGTTAGAACTTTAACATCTCAAGTGAGGACGGTCTCATCATAAATCTGGAGCTCCTCACAGGTGCGAATGTGCATTTCTTTTCTTTCTTTCTTTCTTTTTTTTTTTAGCTGAATTACATTTAAAGATCAACGGAAATTAATTATCATAGTGTTGTAACTGAACAGCCCTACTTTGCTACATTACATGATTGTCACTGAGCAATTATGCATCATGCATCATTTCCAGCTCATTAATTTTATTCTTGGACTCTGAAAGAGCAATTTTGCATGATTCACAGTTCAAATTCATTATTATTTTTCTTATACTGGGCCTTTGTGCAGCCCTTTAGTCCGTCCACTGTATGAAACAAGCTGTTTTAGCTCTTCTCCCGATAAGGCCATACTTCCTTTAAGACAACTATCTTCTGATTGGCTGCCCCTCGCAAACAGAGTGCTCACAACCACGTACAGCCAGAACTAGGTGTCTGAGGTGCTCAGTTTAGGGACATCTCCGCTCACCGACATCATACAGAACAAAGAGTAGAGAAGCTGTTTGAAGCAATCTGAATCCTGAATTATTATTTGAATCTCTGCTCATGTTTAATATGAGCATTCAGCACTTTAACAGTGTATGTCAGAAAATAAGGAACAGAGAAATAGGCCTCCTTAAACAAAGGGGTGACTTTGTAGCTGATAAAGGTAATAAACCCCACCTTAAATATGATACTGAGCTACTATCAGCTTCTTGTGATGAATAAATCTGCATTGTTGTAACTTTAAAAAACTGTGGGGACGACTGCCATCACTCCAAAACACTCCAAAATTCCAGAGTTGCTCAGTTTTGTCACAGCATGCATTTCCTGTGCTGGCTACGAGTTTGTCACCTCTCTGCTTTTCACTAACAGCTCGTTACATTATTACTCATTACGCCACCTGGTCTACCTCCAGGTGTGCATATGATGGAGACGGCACTGGAAAACAACCATCTCCCAGCATTCCTTTGGGAATTGGACCAGGAAGGAAGCTTAAAGCTGATTACCAGGCTGAGAGGCAACCCAAACTGTGTCATCTTCCCATTCCCTCACCACAAAACCCTCACCCCCTGACCCGGGCCCATCGTGTACCCAGCGTTTCACCGGGGCAAGTCTCTGGGACAGGAACCATACAGGAAGCGCAGCGCAACTCGACAAGGACAGGAACATGAACAGTGGGCTGGTGGTGAGAACAAATCGCAGAAAAGTAAACTTTTCCACCAACGCCACATCACAGCAGACGAGAGGCAAGCAGGGCGGGGGCACAGGCGCATTCCTCATTTGGGAAAGGAGCTAAGCCGGCTGTAGGAGGCAGCAGCAGAGGGATTTAGCAGGCCTCAATAGCAAGGATGAAATGAAGACAACCTCGCAGTGTCGCCTTCAGAGGATGCTGCCAAGAGTCGTCGCATTACTGATACAGAGGCAGGAAAACAGATTCAATTAATACACTGCAGCAGACAGTAATGCTGGACTCTTCAATCCAATCCGCTTAGAGAACATCTTAATAGCACATGAGAAGGAAGCATATTGTGCTAATTTGTCTTGTCTGCGGAGTGCTCCGACATCCCCATTGATGTCGACATCCCTTTAACATGAGGTTAGTGGGTGTTTGGCCTCCCCTCCAGTCATTTGTGAGCTGCAGAGCCTGGAAATGATTAGGCCTGGGAGGGCAATTAGCCGGCGCATCGCTGAGATAAATATAGTCCAGCTTGGCCCAGCACTGCTCCTGGGTCACATCTACACTGCAGCCTCTACGCAGGCATGTTAACACAATCTGGATCCCGCTTTGTTTTATGACTGATGTGAAGACTGCACTGACTCAGACGAGATAACATAACTCAGCCGTCGATCAGGTGTCTCGAGAGGAAAGGGAGTGGGAAGGAGTCGCGGAATGAAAAATAAAGAGATGATGTTTGAAAGGGAAGCACGTTAACCTTGATATTCACAAAATACCAGTTGACTCTATGAGCTGCACAACCAAACCTTTTGACTTATTTCGTAAAAAACTGCCCCAAATGGGCCATGGCTGGGAAAACATGCTTTCCCACAGCCTTACAGCAGCTAAACGGAATGCATAGAAAGAATGCTTTCCCATCGCACTGCTCCCTGCCCCTCCAGTCCCCTCCAGTATCTCCAACCCCTTGTGAAGAAAGAAAAAAAAATTGTGGAGATTTTATCCTTAAAAACAGGAGGTTCGCCCACTCGTTCACCTGGGACGGCTCTTGGATGGAGGAAGCAAGCTAGAGGGTTATAAGAGCCTGGGAATGTTTAACATCAAGAAAGCAATCAGAATGTAGCCGGAGCTCTGGGAATTGGACAGGAAACATGGAGAGTAACCCCTTCCAGGCTGAGAGAAAAGAGAAGAGGAAGTGATTTAGGTTTGGTGGCAAATTCAGACTGTTACCTGAAAGGGTAAACTTTATTTCCAACAATCTAAACGAAACATTTCACATAAAACTTTTTAAAAGCCTGAAAAGAGTCCGTTTCACAGGTAACACTTTTTTTGCCTTTTCTTAGCCAGGCCTCTGTCTACATCAGTGATCACACAGTTGATGAGGGGCTCAAACATGATATAAGAAAAGCACTGAAAAAAGAAGGTAATAGCCTCTAGCTCAACACAGACTCTGCTTCAATTTCCCCATCAGTGACTTGACCCCGGTGTGTCTTTCAGCACAGTATACTTGTGTAGACCGAGGTGAAACACAAGTGGAAATGTTCTGGCACTACACTGAGCTCAGCACAAATTGCACAAGACAGCTCAGGAAACAGAGGTTTGCTTTGTGCCCTGAGCAGAAAGCATTTATCATCCAGTAAAACCTGCTGTAAAAGACCTATTCCTGCACTGTCCTCTGACCCACCAGTGGCATCAAATAAGACTGAGTGTCCACAGAAACACAAGAAATGTAATATGTGGTCATAGTAAAGGACACCATGACTATTTCCCTGTTTGCTGTGGGTTCTAGCCAGCGGTTGATCGCCCAGCGCTGCGTAAATGTTCTCCCGCTTATACAGGTTCAGGTTGTGGGGGCAGCAGTCTAAGCAGAGAAGCCCTGAACTCCCTTATCCCGGCCACCTCTTCCAGCTCATCTGGTCCAACACATTGTTCCTCCTGAATCTGAGGTTTGACTAATGGATGGACTCTCCTCACCAGTACCCTGGCGTAGACCTTCCCAAGGAGGCTGAGAAGTGTGATCCCCCTATAGTTTGAGCACACCTTCCAGTCCCCCTTTTGGAACACGGGAACCAACCTCCCCAATCTGCCAATCAAGAGGCACTGCCACAGAACTCTATGCAACTTTGTAGAAACGTGTCAATCAGGACAGCCCCACAACATCCAGAGCCTTAAGGAATACAGGGTGAACACCAGTAACCTCACCCCCAGTGATAATGGAAGGGCTCCTAACACTGAGGTCAGTGTTATGCACAAATATTACAAACGCTCGGGCTTTAAACTCAGCGTGATGTCAAAAACAGGAGGGTATCCCTCATATGGTCATCTTAGTCTGAAACTAAAGAAGCCCCACCCACTTGCTCTTTTAAACCTTTTGTTTATGAGGTGCAACCAATCAGGGGAAATTTAGTGGCTCTAAAACCTTTTCTGATAAGCCCAACTTTACAATTTTTTATGAATTATTAATATTAATAAAGGATCCAAGCTGAATTTTGGTGGCACACAGTTTGAGACTCATAGGTTAAAAGGGGGGATGAAAAGAGTTTAAATGGCTCTAAATTCACAGAATCAAAAATCCTTATAAACAAATACATGTGTGTACCTGTTCACATGTTTTTCAAGCAATCACTGTCTTGTTTGATTTACACACTTAACAAGCTGCCCAAGGCTGCAACTAAAGGTTATTTTCATTATTGATTATTTTTGAAGATGAATCAATCATTTGCTTTGTCTATAAAATGTCAGACCATAGTGAAAAATGGCTGTAATTTTGACAGCACAAGAAGATGCATTTGAATGTTCTAAAGCATGAAACTGAAAGCATCAAAGCCTCTCATTTATGAAGCATGAACCAGTAACTGTTGAGCATTATTATCAAATTAGCAACTATTTCCAGTTACCTAATTGATTTATTGCCTAATTATTCCAGGTCCAGGTCTATTCACAGTATTCAAAAGCTGTTGATTCAAAGAAAAATGATCTCAAATACCTGCTGATGGTGCTAGAGAAAAAGTAGGCATTCCCAGAATAATAAATATATGCAATTATGTGCCAGTGCAATGAGGAAAACCCACTGAGAAAAAGTTCAGTGCATCTTTAGGATTCATTGTCCGGGGAACAAATTGTTTGAGTGAAAAAAAGATTAACTGTCAATAAGAGAAGTGTATAGTACTTTACCAAGCAGTAACTTCTAGAACTGAAAAAAGTGCAGAAAAGTGCAGCTTCTCAAATAGTCACTTGAGGCTGTCTTCAAATAGGAGTCAATCAATTTTGGAGAGCTGGAGGCACAATGTCATCCCTGTTATGATTTTACCGCCACTGCCTGGAGTGCATGATCGGTTGGTGCATTGAAATGTAAAGTCTCCCTGGACGAGTTTGCATGGTCACAAAAAACTAGCATGCACACAAACGTCCACACGGACCCACGCTGTCACTGTCCGATTATGAAATTTACGTTACTCTGACTCAAATGGACCCAAGCCAATTCTAGCAGACTCAGGGTGTGGAAAATATAATCGAGGCCTTAGACTCCCATGTTGAAATTCCCAACCTCAGTGATGAAATGAACATGTTTATAGCCTGGTACAAAAATCTTTTTTGGTCTCTATAGAAAATTTCACCCCTTCATGACAACTGTACAGGGGGTGATTTTTTTAAAAATACTTGGCAAATTTGGATTATGTTAACATTTAAAGTTAAAAGTGCAAGTGTCACCACTTAATTGACAGGTGGGCCAAAACTGGAAACTGTAGCCAATAACTGTCTGCTAGGCCTCACTGGACTGTGCACGCCACAGTTTGTGCTGTTGATACCTTTGGCCAATAAAACAGCCCGCTGTGTGGTACAGCCTGCCCAAGCAGCTTATGCTTCACTTTTGGTGAATAAAATTCTAGAATTTTATTTGTCTGTTACTCAGCACTAATTAGCAGATACGTTTGTGTGTGTGTTCCATTTATGCAGTTTATGCATCTTGCTATCCAATGTTTGCTGATGACTTGGCACTCTACCCTCTTGCTCCAAAAAAAAAAAATGACAATGGCCCTGAAGCTAAACTTGAGAATATTAAAATGCGGAGTTCAAAAACCAGCGGGTTACTTCACAATGGCTCCATCCTCGGAAACACACACCAGGGTAAAAATGCTAATATATACTGTTTTACTTAATACTTCGAGAAGCAGCTCAGGGAAAAGACAGGCATCTGAAAAAGTCTTCACAGTTGATGCTAGCACCACCTAAATAGCACCTACCAGAAAAAGCACACTGGACTTAATCCCAGCCATAAATCGCATCCACTTTTTGCCCACTATATGAAATTCCCTGTAAGCCCTAACATTATGGCCATACCTAAAGATAGCAGTGCAGCTTGTAGGAGCAGAATAAAACTGGAAAATACATCCATCATAAAAAAGGAGGAGGTTATTTTGGCAGTGTGGAGATGATAAAAGTGCAGACATGCTCAGTTCCCTGTTTCTAAACTGTTTGTTAATCTATCATTTGGCACAAGGAGGAATGAGATAACAATATGGTGTGGCTTACAGTGAGCGTGGCCACCGTACAAAGATCGAAGCGTGTCCTTGGACTGACATTATTTATTGAAATAAATTCACTCGAGCCGAAATGTGTATAGCGAATGCATTATGAACAGTGCTTCTGATGGAGTGGAGAGGGCTCTAACTCACCGTAACATTGCCTTGCTCTTTTCAACAGATGTCCCTTGTGTGACACATGGCAGGGAAAATAGAGAGGAAAAGGTCTGAACGCTTTAAATTAGCCCCTTCACAAATGGAAGGGATTTTCCATTTGATGGCCTATTTGAATCTATAGGCAATTCAGAGACCCTCTCTGAGCCGAGATTCTGATCTTAATTACTTCGTTAATTAGCTGTGATTCATGGGGAGAAGCCTTGCCCTATCCAAAGTCCCTCTGCATTGCTGAGAGGGCTTCTAAGAAGCTCTCACATCCTCACTGACTTTTTAAAGCGCCAATCTTACACTTGTGACACTGATTTGCAAGTCTGCCTTTGCTGAAGCTTTCCAATTCTACTGCCTGAGGAAGGCGAAGGAGACCGGGCCTTCTCCTACTCCCCATCATTCCCTGATCCACCACGGACTTAGATCACAGGGACACATTCCGCAGATTTATGTTTATCGTTTTCCAATGAAAGAGTGACACCCGGTGAACATCCCGCATGCTTCTCTCTGTGTGATAAATACGGCTCCCTCGCGCCGGCTGCTTCAACTTGGCTAATCGATGGAGCATTTAGCTAATCAGAGAAAAGCAGCATGAATAGAAAGGGACTGTCATAAGCAGTAGGCGTTGCATGACCTCGCTGGACAAAACAACAACGCTTTGTCCAAACACCCCAACAAGAAGTTATCACTCAACAAAGTGGATCAAGTCTGTTTCTTGTGCTGCATCCCGATTACTTGCCACCCACAGCGCTTGGTATCTCGGACAGCCAGAGCACAACGTGAGGGAAAGTTGGCGTGCTGGCATGCAGGTTAGCTCGAGAGAGCAGCAGGCAGACAAAAAAAAGAAAGGTAAGGTCCAGCTGAGGCAGCTGCTTCCTATTACTCCATCCCACCCCCAACTCCCCCCCCCCTCCCCTAGCAGGAAATAAGCAATCATTTAGTACTGACAGGTACATGCTGAAACACTGCTATCTCTGCTCTGAATCCAACCAAAAACTGGATTACAGCAGTTTAGTATTAACCTTAAGCTTCTTAAATAACTGTGCCAAGGTTAGTCAGTCTCATAGCTTTCAGAGTGCGAGTGTATATTTTCCTGAGTAGGATAAACCGTGAAGTAATTCTGATGTGCTGCTTAAGTGAGAGAGATTTGACTTCTGCTTTTAAACGGCAGAGAGTGTCAGACTGCACGAGAAAAGATATCAGATGTGAGCATTTTCTGTCTGCATGTTTGTAGAGTTGCCACTGAGACTGAAAAACATAATGACAAACAGAGAAAAAAAGCTCTCCTCAAACATGTGAGGCGCTTCTGTGGTCGTGAAAAGCAGCAATTTAGAGGTCTCTGGTGAGCTGTGCAGGGCTCACTGTGTCCAACAGGAGCCGAAGTGTAGCTGCAGATCTGCCTTAATGCACCGCCAGGTCACCGTTTCTGTGTGAAATTGGCAATGCAAGGACAGTGTGACTGGTTGTAGCTTGGGGCAAATAAACAAGGTGGTACTGGGGGTGGGGGGGGGGGGCAAGAATGACTGCCAACCAGTCCTGCTGCAGTCTACATCCATCTACATCTGTCAAGACTCATTATGGGGACTTCAAAGAATTTAACAGTTTCACCACCATTTCACTATCGACCCAAATGGGAAAATGTGGTCACAATACCCTCTTCTGTTCCTTCTTATGGCATCAAAGAAAGCTTAAAAATAGTAAAAACATTACTGTTTCCCACAGTGTCAGACTGAGTTGTCCATGTGTTTATGCATACTCGTTTTCTTAAATGAATTATTAAATATTAGTTTAAAAGTTTCTCCTCTGATCAGGAGTGCGTCTCCCAAGCTGCAAATGATCTCCAGCTCCCCTGTCGAGTCCCCGTTCTGCTCTGCAGCCTCGGTGAGCTCAGCATAGAGGAAGATGAACCAGTTCACCACCAGCTTCAGGATCTGGTTAGCGTGGCCTCCAACTCACAGGTGATCTCCAGGGCAGAATTGCTACAGTTGCCAGTCGCAGTCCATGACAGTGGAGCTGGGGACCATATCGTCCGCAGTGAAGCATCTGTGGGCACAGACCACCACAGCAGCAGCATGGACTGGTGAACCAGCCGGCAGGTAAAACAGAAGAATAGACAGCTGGTTAGCAGTAACTGAACTCTCAAAATCAAGGAGGACCGTCCACTAGTAAACTGACTGCAGATGATGCCGTTATCACAGGTGGATTAAAAAAAAAGGAAAAATATTAAAATGCCATATTATAATATGGTAAACAGTCTTATATAACTTTGAGCACTCAAAGCACTTTATACAACATGCCTCATTTACCCATTCACACACTACGGCTATGTGCTTTCTATCTAACATTCACACACACACTCATACTCCCACGGTTGCATCGGAGAGCGACCTAGGGTTCAGTATCTTGCCAAGGATACTTTGGCATGCAGACTGGAGCAGCCAGGGATCGGACCGTCAACCTTCCGATTAGTAGGTGACCTGCTCTACGTCCTGAGCTCCAGCCACCTTGTGGCTATTTAAGTGGGCAGCATCCCTAAATAAAGTCTACATGTGGAAAAAAAAATCATGATGTCACAATTAAGTTGGCCTTTGGGTTATAAATGTCAACTTCATTGTGATTGTCATTACGTTATAATTTTAACTTGTTAGGTTTCTGCAAGATGTGTCAAAATTACCAAATGAATTCTTGAGAATTAATCGGTTCATCCTTGAGTCCAAATGGACTTTTGCGTAAGACGTAATGAAATCGCCTCCTGATGTTCCTGAGGTGTCACATTCAGAAGAACAGGATGGACATGAAATCAAATTCCATTCGGGTCTTCCTTTGGCCGATGTGAATGTTTAAGAAGAACGGGAATAGGATGGATGGACCAAAAAGTAAGGGAAGGGACTAACTTGGGGTTAGGTTACTGGGGACTTCTTGCCAATCACCAGCTGACTGGCTGATTGTGGAAATGTTAAAAATATCTGACACCTCTAGAAAGAACCAGCTCACAATGAAACAATGAATGAAAAAAGAAAAAAAAACAACAAGAAAAAAAAACCAAACATCTGTACCCAAACACTGAATGGGATTGGTGCTGGATCAAGAAATTCGATACAGGAACAGAGGAACCACACCAACATGCTTCCACATAAGTTCTTTTACAGCAGTGTTTCCTGGTGTGTGGACCAATCTGCTCTCATACTAGTTATAGCTCATACACAAGTCTGCTCAAATCAATGGAAAACCCCCCCCAAAAAAATATCGAGCATGCTGGGTGGCATAAAACCATATACTTAGTTATGATCTAATCTGCTAAGTGCCTTCAGTCTACATGGAGAAAATCAGATGAGTGCCAGTGAAAACTGTGGAAATTGAGAGTCTGTCAAACTTTGGTAAATCATAACTAAACTATAGGCTAACACAGGACATCGGTTTGGGTAAAAAGAAGAAAGGATCTCTCTTATTTTGCTCACTGAGTGACGCTATGACACCCACAGTGTCCAGGATGTACGAACTGTATCAGCAAGGTTTTGTTTTAGGCCTGCTGCTCTTCAGCATCTAATAGATATAAATTCTATTCTTAAATACACAAACTACAGCCAACACACGGCATAAACAATAAGTAAATAAAGTTGAACTGAAACAGAACTCCAGTTTGTACTAATACTAAAAACCTATAGTCTAATTATACTTTCAGTGGCAGCCTCCTGGCAGCTTTATATCCAGAATAACAGACTACAGACCAACACAGGAGATGTAGGGGAATGTGGGCCTAATATTAGAAGACTTTCTTCAGGGCAATGAAACGTCCTCCCTTTCCCTTAAATAGCCTCATCCTTGTCCTAAATTTCCCAAATGTATTATTCTTTCCAAAGAAATAAATCAAATCTAACATTAGCATGGCTGATGACACTGTGCCAAGGCGGCTAGGGCAAAATAAAATGCCCACGTACAGATAGGAGCAAACAAGCAGTCAGCTCTGTTGTTCTGTCTGCGAAAGCCCCGCAGGCCCTCGGGCACCGGAGCCACTTCTCCCACTACAAACAGCTCTGCGCTCCGGCCCCAGATGTCTCATTACTGTAAAACAAGGAGAGAGATGAGCGACATACAAGCCACTGGCCCACAACGATGCCTCCTTTTCAATTAGAAAGGATTAGCCTAGCCTGAGCGGGCCTTCCTGTGCTGTGATATGCTACCTTGCCTGGTGCAGGACAGCCATATGTCAGACCCAAATAAATTACAGAGGAGCTGAAAAGCTTGGCGATAGCAGAAAGGGAGTTATGGCTCCAGTGGAGTGCACAACAGGCTTAATGGGAGTAGGATGCTACAGCCTCTATAAAACTTTACACCCAATGAAAGGGGCATGGACAGAGAAACAGGTATACACCTTCCCCCAGTGACTGCCATAAATTATACCTATAGGATCCCACAATTCCTCAGTAGATTTAGCAGCTTTACTCAGCGTGCATTAATCAAGTGATAAAGCGAGGCCAGTGAAATTTCTGCAGTGTCATGTTTTGGCTAAGCCAGCTGGACAGATCTCATCGAGTCCCATGACATGCTCTCTAGGATGGGAGACCAAAGTTAGCAGGATAGCCAGGCCCTCATACTGCCTGCATCACTCACTTTTATGGGAACAGGGCGGCGCGGAGTTTAACAAGACATTTTACTCGTCAAGGGAACCGACGTTACATAACCATAAAACGATGAGGCCCACAAATCACCAGTCGACTTGTGACGCATGGAAGGGCTGGGCTTGTTGTTGTGTGGCTCGCAGCCCACACTGTCTGGTGTTTGTGGGTGAAAGGGTAACAACAACAACAAAGATCTCTAATGCAACCCGTTTGTTCTACAGCCCAGATGAAAGCAGCCTGAATGCTGGAACTGCAACAGCGTCCCACATAAAAACCAAAGTAAAACTACACTAACCCCTCTGCCCACCGCGCCGCATCATTTTCCAAGGAGTCTGTGCCATAGCTGGAGAGACTCCACTGACCATGGGCGTCTGTGGTTGAACTGAGCTAGTCTGCAGGTCCGGAGAGGCAGGCGGGCTCCGCTACATGCCTGACATGGAGCACCATCGCAGGGGGAACGTCTGAGTAATGGCGGGGTAACTTGATCCAGGGCTGGGAAGGAGTGGGAGCAGCCCTGACGCCTAAATCATAGCTGTGGGATGGAGGCAGGGAGACACACAAATGTGTCTGGAGGAAAGATATGCCGAGAGATGAGAGGCTGAGGAGACAGTGGGTAGGGCGAGCAGAGAAATGAGCAGCAAGAGGGGAGCTGGAGAGGAGGGGAGGGACGGTGAGATGGTATATTTGGGAAATAGCTAAATGACAGGGGATGAAAGCGAACGCCTCTCTGCTGCCTTTCATGCGAGGGCAATGCTCGCCGCCGGAGTGGGAGGAGCCTCAGAGGGACAACAAGACGTGGGTTTGGGTTTCAAATTCTCAAGCCCGTCGCAAACAGAATAAACACGCGTAGGCCCAAAATGACTTCTATTTTCCCCGATGTCTGGAGCTAATTGAGATACTTAGGCTGGCAGACATAAATAAATATATCCTTCTTCATATAGGCCAAAACATTTAACTGGGAATTAACCTGCTCTACAGTACAGAAAGTGCAATCACGTCAACACGTCTCATAGAGGCTGGGCTTAAACAAATCATTTTCCATTATGCTTCTAACCTCACCTGACAACAGGACATCAGCCCTTTCTCTTCTTCACTTGTCTCCACAACGTTCCTCGTAACTGCTTTGATCATTTGCTCATACCGAGGCTCATACTGAGGCGGCTGGCTTGTGGCTGGCTTTGAACTCTAGCTAGCCCCTTTTCCTTTGTCAGCTTCTTTAAAATGTCGATGCTCAGCTGGGTGAAGGTAATTTAAGAATCTAATTAGGTTTCTTGCTCCGAATGTTTTTGTGCTGGTTTACTCTGGCAAACTTTGTGTCTTCACTCACAGCGAGGAACTTCCACGCTAACAGCACGTTAGCATGTGAATGCACACGTGACCATATGCCTGCATCGCTGTGCGTGTGTTGCTTTAAACACTCCACGTTTGAAGCAACCCAACAAAAATAAAAATATGGAGCTTAAAATCAGCACTGTGTATGGTATCCAAACTACTTGAGGACTGGGGTCTCAAACTGTAAGACTTAAAGCACTGAAACTAACCAAGAGCCCCAAAAGAACACTAACCCTAACTCATTACTGACAATTACATGTGTCATGACTCAGGTCCTGCTCTACTCTGGGATGTGTAGAAAAACAGATGAGGGTTCACACAGAGTGGAAGGATGGGGAGTGGTTAATAATAGCCCCACACCTTGTTTTTGTTGGGGCCAACAAGAACCAGAACAAATGAAACATACTTGATTCATGCTTATGGATTTATGCCCAAAGTAACCATTTTAATTTTAAAAGCCTAAAAGATACAGGGGTTATCATTTATCATTTGAATGCAGGATGTATTTTTATAGAATGCTTGCTGGCTAACAAAATAAGTTAAAAGAACTTTAAACTTCAAGTATTCTTGTTCTCCCTTAGCAACCATTACTATTTGCAAAACATGACACATGGTGAGTATTCCAATAGCAAAAATAGACCATTAAAAATACCCTGCTACACACATTTAAAAACTCCAACACAAAAATAGAAAATGATGAGAAAACCCCATGACTGTAACAGCTCATAGCATGGCTAGGCCACGAAGCCACTTCTTCATGATTGCGGCAGAACACAACTTCCTTTTTTTAAACCTTTATATACAAATGTCAGCGAAAACATCTTGTTACGCATTTTAAGATTTTTACCAGTCAGAGGTTACGTTTGGGGTTAAGGGTTTTGCTCAAGGGCACCCCCGCCGAGGTATTACAGAAAGCTTGCACTCTTTCTCGCTAGATTTGGAAGAGCTGTAACTGAAACTCCTTTTCAAAAAAGCACCTGATTTAATTTCTGTTAAAGAAAATTTATGACGCATCACACTGACAAATTTAACCCCAGTTCCTGTTACCGTGCAGGGTCAACACTGTGCTCTCGTCAAACTCATCAAACCGCTCGGTGACATTTTTGACCAAAACGCTTTGCAAGAAGTGGAGCACTGCCAGGAACTATGCTAATACTCAGAGGGGCAGCCTAATATAATAATATACCTTCGCTGCCTGCAGCCTACAAATCCTGTAACAGTCAGTCATTAGACTTCACATGTAATTTTCATTAACTTTTCTTGGAAACAAGAGTCTAGCAAGACCAACAATTTAGCAGAGAAAGAAATGTTCACCAGACTATTACTGAACCACAGCCTCCTTTTTTCCATCCACAATATGGTCCCCCATTCATTATTCAGGCCAGAGATGCACTTTCCTTGTTCTTCAATCCACCACTCTTGACTTCTTTGGGCAGCACTTAACAGACGCAATGCATATCATCTGTACAGAATTCAGATATAATTTTTAAAAAAAAAAAGAAAAGTGGGCTAACTGGGATCAGAAACTTTAAGGTTTTCTTTTCAAAACTTACACAGGAGATTTCTACATTTTTAGGAAAGAGCTGCATGTTAATTCAGTTTTCTAGAGCCTATACTGGGCCCATAATGCAGACGTACCATAACTGAGAAAGTAGGCCAAGCCTTCCAGCAAGTTTCAGCTCAGAAAAACACAATTATTAGCAGCTACGCGGTCCGACCTGCGAGCTAATCCGTGCAGAATGACGGGCGGAACGTTGAGCTGTATTATCATATCCCTCGTGTAAAATGTCAACAAGTTTTGGGAATGCTCTCAGCTCTACTACTTAGACTGTTACTTCAAAGCTTGGAAACAAGTGGTGCCTGAGTGCAGAAATCTGGTGTGTGTCTATGTGTGTGTGTGCTTGTTATGGTAACATGATCTTGGTTATGATTGAGCGGAAATGTTAGACAAGCATCTAAGTTTCCTCTGCCTGCTTCCACCATCCTCATCTAGCCACATGTGAAACCACAGTGAAGCTGCGCGCCGGCTAGAAGTAAACGCTCTGGTCGCTGGCGCTGAAATGTGTTTACACTGGATGCTGGGGTTTGCATGCCAGGCAGCCCCTCACTCATACACTGCGAGGAGGGGGGGGGGGGGGTCATCATGTAGCATAATGCTTTTTTCCTAATTGCTGAACCTTAAAAGTGTGAGACATTTCCCACGGTGAGCTGTGTGATAAAGGAGGTCGCTGCAGCCAAACTCTGCTGTGTGTGTGTGTGTGTGTAGGAAGAGAGAGAGGGTGTTCCTCGCGCTGAGTCATCTATAGGCCAGAGAGCGGCTCTGAGTCGGCAAAAAAAGAAAAATCTGTTGAAGAAGAATGTGTAGGCTAACCAATTTTCCAAGTGAGCAGAGAGCTGCTCTGTGAAATGAACAATAAAGGTATATGCAAAGTCATTTCCCAGCTTTAGTGAAGCCAGAATCAAAGCAGATTTATGAGTGTGTCATTATCTTTACAAGTGGCTATGTCATATAATCTGGCAGGTAGCCTAAATGAAGTGTACACTCAGTTTACGCTGCTGTGCTCAACTGAAGTGACCTGTGCTTGTGTGACGGGACAGTCCTTGCAAGGCAAACAGAGAGCAGCCACTTACAGGCAGCGAGGGCCACTTTACCAAATTAGCTCAAATAAAAACATTATCGAGGTTCGATGTTTATTAGCCCAGATTCTG
Source organism: Cichlasoma orientale (assembly GCA_034780415.1). NCBI lineage: Eukaryota > Metazoa > Chordata > Actinopteri > Cichliformes > Cichlidae > Cichlasoma > Cichlasoma orientale. Next base: position 171,767 of record JAVDPK010000572.1, read on the forward strand.
GGCTAATAAACCCATAAACCACAGCTCTGTGGTTCTTCTACCCCAGCTTTAAGCCATGCTGCATGTTACTGATATCTGAAGATCTCACACAGAAAAATACACAACAGAGTCCAGAAGAAAGACAAAGGAAAAAAACAATAAAATCAGACGCTGAAATGGACTAAAACCAATCAAAAAAAGTCAAAATTGGGCATAATTTAATGAACGAGGTTAAATATTATTAGCAGAAATATTGCATGTATATTTAAGAGTACTTGTGTTGATTGCTCTAATTTTATTTTATTTCCTTTTTCTTTCCACCTTTCCTCTCTGCCTCCTACTTCTTTCTACTAAGTGTAAATAGTCATTTTCATATGTAAATATTGGCAGTGTGCTGCCATCACACCTCACTGCCTCGGATAACGACGCCTGCAGCTTTTATTAGGGATCCTAAGCATTTTTGGGGAATCAGATAATAGCTTTGTGTGCGCAACATCAGAAATAAACGTAATACTCTAGAGCACATAGATAATATCTGCTGCTTTTGTCCAGCTCACAAAAGCCAAAAAAGTAGATTTGCTGTAACATATAATATAATCTCTACCTGGCTCTGTGACGTCTGTGGCACTTTGCTGCAAAAACTACTTTTGGTGATTTATCCATGATGTCCAATTAGTCAGTTGTTAGGAATTTCTTCTCCAGTAGAAAGCAGCTCCAGAGAAATCTTCTGATTTTTCCACAGTAACAGTGGCCGGGTCACTCTGAGTGAAAGGCTGCTCTGCTGGCTTTCATGCTTCATTTAAGTTCACAATAAATAAGCCATTTTTCATTTAATTCTATAGAAGAGAATAAAAAAAATGGCACGTGCAGCATATTCATTATTACTTTAAATAATCCGAAAGCCCAGCAGAGCTTTTGGATTCAGAATTCTAGAAAGTAACACCGCCTAACACTGAAAATACAGCTGCATGACATATATATGAGATATATTCATGGTTTTCCTGCATAAAGGAAGTTTATGCAGGAAAAGAAGAGTTATTACCCAGAGCCAGAGGAAACGCATCAGCACTGTTAATGTTCTTTACAGTTTTGTTTGACAAGGTTTATTTTATTCACACACACTGGTTATTTATGTTTATGAAATAGAAATAACAGGAAAATACAGATTCTGTTAAATAAGGTAACATTCATTCCTTTTAATTAAAGGAATGAGTGGGCCATCTGCCCAGCTATATTAATGGCTGCCAAAGTATATTTTGGCAACTAATTTTAGCCTTTTTTTTCCTCCATCAGCCCAAGAGAATAGCACATCCATGATCAATTTACTAGTGGAATATCCTCCTCACTCTTTTTTTTTTTAAGTTCAGTTGCTGCTAGCCAGCTAGCCCCAGCCCACTGCATGTTCTCACTGCTGGACAGCTCAGCTGCCTCACTAGTTTCTTGTGAAACGGATGGATTCATTCCAACTCCACAGTGGACTGTGGCTTGTGACCCTTCAGATCTCCTTGCCACGTTCAGCGGTGAAGTGGAGAACCGTGCTAACCAGAGCCTGCAGCAGATGGAGGAACTGATGGTATTCGCTGCTACGCCGAGCTCAGCGAGGCAGCAGAGTAGGGATGAGAGACTCACTGGAGTCTTGGTAGAAATGTTGAGTTCATTTGGTCATTTCCTGGCGCAGACCCGGCTTTTAAGCACAGCCCGCAAATTTTCAATGCGGTTGAGGTCGGGGCTTTGGGAAGGCCGTTCCAGAAGCTTAATGTTAGCCTGCTTTATCCATTCCAAAACCAGTTTGGAAGTGTGTTTGGGATTATTGTCCTGCTGGAACACCCAACTGTGTCCAGCTTTCAGCTGTCTAGATATTGATCTGAGGTGGAGTTGAAGAAGTTGGAGGTAGTCCTTCTCCTTCATTATTCCATCCACTTTATGCAATGTACCATTACCACTGACAGCCAAACAACCCCAGAATATGATGCTGCCCCACAGGCTTGACAGCTGCTACAGTGTTCTTAGGTTTAAAAGCCTCATCTTTACTCCTCCAAACATACCTCTCTCTCTCTCTCTCTTTTATATATTTTTTAAGATATTAGCTACATGCATAACTCATGTTTTTGTAATGCATACTACTCTGACAGCCTAAAAGCTGTCTTTTTACTTCCTTCTAAAATACCCTCCACATGTAAGATTTCATGTTAAAATGTTTACTCCCTCCCGGCTACTAAACACTTTAATTCACACACTCAAAGGCAGCATGGCCTGCAAATGACCTCCTGGCCACGGGCCAGGGTCCTGTTTGTAGAGAGATTTTGCTGTCGATTATTTTTTTTTTCTTCACTGTTGTTTCTGTGAGGCAGCCAATCAGAACAGAAACAGAAAGCAGGATTTCCCAGCGATGACAACAAGCTCAATCACACTGGAGAAACTGGTGGTAGGAAAGTGAGTGGTGGCGGTTACTGTTTGTGGAGCATGTGTTGGAGGAGTTTTGTTATGAGTATGAGAGCGCTAACAAATGCACAAAAGTTGTCTACCGATTTGAGTGGTGTGTTATTCATCATCAGCACAAATATCGCTGAAACAGCGATTTCTGCGAATAAAGGTTTTTTCCAGTGAAAACATTCATTCTGAGTCTGATGATTTTTCACTTCTAAAATATTTCTCGCTGACATCAGACCCAGCGGCAAAAATCAAGCAGCTCAGCAAGAGGAGAAAAGAATTCTTCCTTACAAAAAAAAAGTGCCACCCAGGTGCTCTTGAGCAACGCACTGAAGTTCCAGACTTTCCTCACACTAAAGAGACTGTTAGAGAATCTTTGTTATGTGACAAAAAAAAAAAAAAACGTGGCTGCTGCGGATGGTGGGAATAATAAATAGCTGTGTCTAGAAGGGAAAACCAGGAATGCTGGCTGGATCATGGATACCACAATAAGACAGATTTCCAGCTCCAAATAGATGGCTCTGACTGGAGGGGAATTTTCTCCTTTGACCCTCTTCAAAATCCATCATTAAATGTGTTTAATATCCACTGGAATCTTTTGTGAAACGACTGAAAAGGGCGTGTGAACTGATTGACATTAACACCCGCCCAGCAGCCTGTTTACTGAGATCAGCACTATAACCAAAAATCTAAAATCCACATAAAAGTGTCCCAAAGGCTTCACACTGTTTCTACAGCAGGACTCACTACAATCAGACTACAAATTCTCAGGCTCTTCCACAGCTCCCTTAAACATACAGGTGATCTAAAACTGAAGCCTAAAAATCACAGGAAGTCCATTATATATGAATATACCAAACCTCCTCCAGCTTCAGATTTCCACTCTGTGAAATGTCACTAAAGTGGCAATTAAGGAAAGCTGCAAAAGTCAGAAGAATAGCTGGAAGAGCAACACAACTTCCACATCAAACAGCACACCTGAAAGAAAAATCAAAAAAGCGCTCTGTGGCACTACAAAGGAGCAGCAGGAAGGTTTTGCTGACTCAGGAGTGGCGTTTTCAGTGTGCAGCATGACTGCACAAACAGGGCCTACATTGGAAGAGTCATCAGAAGGAAACCCAACCTGCCATCTCATCACAAAAATCAACATCTGGATCAGCCAGACTGTGTTTGGAAAGTGCTCTGGACATATGCAGGTAAACGGAGCTCTTTTGGGACTATCACCAAAGGTATGTTTGATGAAAAGAGCAGCTTGTCAGCTGTGAAGCATGGAAGCATGGAAGCATGGAATCTACTGTGCACTTTTGAGTTGGATGGCAGCCACTGGCACAGAACACAGTGCACAGAGAGTGAATTCCACTAAATACCATTTCAGAAACACCTAGCATTAATACCTTCATCAGACTGTGGCAGCGTCCTGTCACCTTTATGCTAATGACTATTATTAACAGGTACTCGGGAATAATTACTGGCTAATTTTAGCATTTTTCGTTTTTTCCACCTGATGCCAAATTACTCCGCTCTTATTTTGAAAGTTAAGTAACCACTAAACAGCTACCCCCAACCTTATCAAGTCTATCCAACCTACTCCCGTGGTTGGACAGACTCCACCTCCTCTAGCTTGGACTGCAGCAGCAGTCCTTGCTCTGCCCTGGCTATCTACTGTCCAATCCAACCAAAACCTGCACTAGGTGGAGAAGTGGTTTATTCCCAGGCAGAACAAGGGCTACCGCCATCTACTGTGGTGCCAGCTGCAGGCAAAGGCGGTGGAGTTCATCCACAGGATGACAGACTGAATGAGAGCTGATGATAGTGATACTACTCAGTTATTTGTCAGAAGATGTTGGGCAAACTACCAGTAAAGGGTACATTTATGAATTATTTCTTACTGATATTTGATATTTCACCATGTAACACCTCTGGCATCCCATGTGCACATACCAGTCTGCACTACTGATCAAATTCAATTCTGTAGGAAACACTGTAGAAACATTACAAAAGAGAGAGAGAATAACCAAATACTGAAATCAAAACTCAATACCAACCCAATGAACAATTATGTAAATAGGTAAATCAGGTACAAATGCACAAATGTAGTCTACAACTACTCTGAAACAAGTGTCATGTAAGAATACAGATATTCTTTATTTTTGATCATCTTTTTTGGAATGCTACTGAATAAATAGGACAGCTTGTAATGTATTCAGGGCCTGAAGTGGACAATATACAGTATATGTTATATACTTTAAAAGGTATATACGTTATAAGCAACAGGTTCTTTAATAATTAATAAAAGTTTGGGGAATCTCCTCACACTGCTGCAAAAAATCCCATAAATCCTTTGCAACCTCACTTGCTGTGCAAAATCTCTGCCAGCCATTAAATGTCATCTGACACTCTACTGCATATCCTGCCTAAAACCCGGGCCCATCTGCACAGCCTTAGTTATAACGTCTACAGCAATCCAGACTAATATCCATCAAGTCTGCACACACTGAGGTTCAGCTCCACTCACCTGCACAAATAGACATGCAGGACTGTTAAAACCCAGGAACTGAGCCGAGGGCAGAAGTTGGATTGCACTCAAAACAATATGAATCAGCTTAGTATCTGCTTGCGCCTGCCTCAGGTCTGCTTTGTGTCAGTGTACATCACACTGCAGGGAATCCTAGCCTGATGACGTATTTGTGCACAGCACAGCTGCGGGGTTAGCCGCAGGCCTGCTCTGCATTAGCTACAAAACAGACTGTATGACATCGTAATAACATTTTTTCTACCCACCGAGTGATGCATGTGTACTTTTACGCAAAATTCCACACTTTCTGGAGACTGTTATTTCAGTATGAAGCCGCTATCCATACTGTAAATCCACACCAAAGCCAGGACTGTTCCCGCTGCAAGTAAAGGTACCCTGATAACACTGCAAAGCGAGCCGTTTTCGGCCTCGTTTTCTCCATCTAAAAGCAGCGGGTCGGGTGCAAATGTTGAATAACCTTTAAACTTGTCTCACCTGGATCCCCAGTTATGTGGCAGATGTACCCTCAAACTACAGGGTGGCTCATTTTTCTTAAAAACCTGGCAAAAGCGTCGATCTTCAAAACTGTTTCTCCACAGCCATTTTGAGCCAAACCATCAACTTGATCCGGCGAGGGGTGAAAAATGCGACCGACTTATTGAACACTTGCGTTTCTCGACGTTTGTACACGCATGACATTTTGACATGTTAAATAGCACCTGGCATTCAACTGTGCAACTAGCACCGTGAGTTTCAGCGAGCGAGGAAGAACACAATGCAGTCGCTCATTTATTTTACCACCCCGTTTAGGAACGAATAGTACGGCCCGTAAATTCCGGGGACCTGCTTTGCTGTGTTGTGTAGAAGCAGCCAATGAGCGGCCGAGTAGTAACCTGTAGCTGCACGACACAGAGCTGCAACTGTCACACAACTCAGACACATCTAAATATTAGAGCAGGTTGCTGCGGGGTTATGTTAGGACATGGTAACAACAGTGTAATGATACTGTCGCAAAGCTATAAAAATGTGCACATCTATTCGCAGTATTCAACAGGATATTTTATTTAAGGCTGCAGTGGCACAGGGGATCCTGTTCCTGAGGAGGGGACTCAGTCTTGTCTTGCAGGAATGCCCCGACTGATAAGCTTTAGTGCTTTTGTACACATGCACTACTATATTATTATCGTTTTAATGTATTAAAGAGGAATTTTATTTTACTCAGCTATTACCATTAGTATTAGTAGTATTAGCATTAGTAGTATCTAAAGTAGTATCTAAAACCAGAAAGACTTATAATTCTACAAACTCAATAGAATAGAAACTGATTACCCAAACAGTGACTCCAAATAATCATTTGCTGTTTTATTTTGAAATTACTCACCTTATCTATCCATGAAGCTAGATGACACACACCAATTAGTTAAACTGCAGGAATGTCTTAATGACATAAAGGCCTGGATGACCTCTAATTTCCTGCTTCTAAATTCAGATAAAACTGGGGTTATTGTACTCGGCCCTACAAACCTTAGAAACGTGGTGCTAACCAGACACTTACTCTGGATGGCATTACCTCAGCCTCCAGTAACAGCCTCCTGTGAGGAATCTTGGAGTCATTTTTGACCAGCATATATCCTTAAATTATGATATTAAACAAATATTCAGGACTGCT
>JAVDPK010000572.1:182822-195054 GCA_034780415.1 Cichlasoma orientale
ACATACAAGGTCTTGAATAATCAGGCCCCATCTTATCTTAAAGACCTCATAGTACCGTATCACCCCAATAGAGCACTACACTCTCAGACTGCTGGATTACTTGTGGTTCCTAGGATACTTAAGAGTAGAATGGGAGGCGGAGCCTTAGCTTTCAGGCCCCTCTTCTGTGGAACCAGCTCCCAGCGTTGATTCGGGAGACAGACACCCTCTCTTTATAAACCATTTTGCGTTTAATCATTAAACAGCATTATTATTCTAGCCAGAAATATTTCACAGGCCGGCGTTATTGGACGACTGGCGGTCCGTTCCATTAGCTGAAATTCTCAGCCCGGTGCGGTGGTACTAGCTAGAACCCTGATCCAGCGTGTCTTTTGTCCTGTCTCCCTCCCCTCACCCCCAACCAGCCGCGGCACATGGCTGTCCCTCCCTGAGTCTGGTTCTGCCAGAGGCTTCTTCCTGTTAAAGGGAGTTTGTTTTCCCCACTGTCGTCAAGTGCTTGCTCATAGGGGGTTGTTTTGATTATTGGGCTTTCTCTGTAATTATTGTAGGGTCTTTACCTTACAATACAAAGAACCTTGAGACAGCTGTTTCTTGTGATTTGGTGCTATATAAATGTTTCCTGACAGTTTTCTAACATATCTGTGTATCTGTGTCCAGTCAGTAAATTAATCTCCATATATAGTACAGTGCAGAAGTCTTGAGCCACACCTTTTTTCTTTATATTTTACTAGGAAGATGGTAAATAGGTGCCATAATTTATTGAAACCACACAAACTTAAATGGAAATAGAAAATAAATAGCAAAAACTAGTCTTCAGGAATGGTTCTCCGGGCTTCTTGAAGGATGTCCCAAAGCTCTTCTTTGGATGTTGGCTGCTTGTTGTTCTGTTCTCTCTGAACATGATCCCACACTGCTTCAATAATGTTGACGTGCAGGCTGTGCAGCGGCCGCTCCATGACTGATAGTGTTTTCCTATCCAGGTATGCTTTTACAGCATTGGCAGTGCGTTTGGATTCACTGTCATGCTGAAAATTAAGTCACTGCCAGTCACATGGTTTCCAGATGGTACTGCCTGGTGGATCAAAAGCGGACAGTATAGATTAATAATTCTATCTATTTTGACAAGATCCCCAACAGCACTGGCTGACATGTGACCCTAAACAGAGCCTCTGCCATGTTTTACAGATGTCTGTAGACACTCAGTGTTATACTTTCTATTTTTTTATCCTCCACTTGCCCAGTTTCCCCAAATTTTTTAAAGGCACTGCACACATGCAGAGATTTGCCACGTTTTCTCTTTGGGAATCACCTTGTTGGTGCAAAAATACTATTTTATGCCTGTCAAACTGTGTTATCTTTGAGATTTTTACAGATTCAACTGAAGAAATGGGAGCAAACAAATGATATATTTTTGTGACAGTCTGCTCGTAACAATGTGTCTAAAGAGAGAATTAAAAATTGGCTTTTTTTGCTAATTTGTCTGTCATGTGTACACACAACACACACCTCCTGCATTAGAAGGCATGGCTGCCCTGTACATACATTTTTGAGTCAGTTGTGTCTCGTATGCATTGATCTTAAATATTCATCACAAATCATTTCCTCACCATATTTCTGTTCCGCAGCAGTTTTCTGGCACATCCTTGTTTTTTGAAGTCATAAACGATGCTGTATGATGTATGCTGTGCAATCGTTCCACTCTGGGAAAAAGAACAGTTCAAACAAATCATTTAAAGCCCAAAATTACAATAGCATTCATGCCCATGATGAATGCATATAAACCTCTGACCACAGATGCAGTCACCGTGAGATGGCCCATTGGTTTTAGATTCTGCATGTTTTCAGGCCTCCGCATCACAATTTGACTGTCAAGAGGCAGTTCAATGACTCCAATTACTGGAAGACTAACTGTTTCTGTTTTCAGACTCCATGTGTCAAGATGACAACCAGTTCACCACAGTCTATTCATTCAAGTGACAAGGTTGGTGCTAAAAATACTCATTATAATAGTCATGATAACGTTCTCTTATGAAAAGCAAACCCCTCTAATGCTACTGCAAGGCTACTGCAAGGCTGCTAGTAAAACTAGCTGCAGCATTATGCCCATGACTGTGCTTTAATCAGTCAGAGAGCTCAAAAACATTACGTTTAGACTGTTAGGCTGAATTACCTGTTGAGCCGAAAGCAGGCGACTTTTAAAATCCTTCTTTCTCCGCAACTCCCTCCACCTGGAAGAGGCTATTGTGTCAAAATTTATTCTTGTTTTATCCCGACGCCAGTTGCACTGTGTCTTTCCCTCGTGTTTTTGCTTCTTTGGTGAAGAGGACATCTTCTTTGATGATAAACATAGGTATGATCCTTCATATCTTGAGTCTGTTATATACAGTCTATAGTTAAACTTATTTCCTTTAAGCCGGTGCAAACCAGCGTATAGATGTAGCTTTAAACTCTGGTCCCAGTGAAATGCTAGCACTGCTGCTATCATGGTCCCCTTTTCTTCTCTTGTTCCCATTGTTGCTACAAGTATTACAGCGAACAGTAGTAGGCTGAGTTCCTGGTGTACTGTTCTCTATGTAAATTTACTTCATCCTGCAATAACACAGGACAGGATAACAAGTACAGTTAGAGTCTTAATGACAGCAATATTTCTGCATTATCTAGTTGTTTGTGCTTGTTGATGCTTCAGGCTGCTTTAAGAATTCTAATGAAGTCCATATTAATTGCTGCATTACATTACTCGATGAGTCAGTTATGACACTTGTGCATAACCAAAAACATACACATTCAGACATGCATGTATATTCACACGTGCGTGCACGCGCACACACACACACACACACACACACACACACACGCACACACACGCGCACACAGCCTTTCTGCTGGTGTTTCACACTGCATTCTTGGTGCAATGAAGCATGGTGTTGTTAGTTTTGCAATTTGAGTCACCTGGGGCTACACATGTCCCATTCTGTTAACCGCTGTCACAGGCCGCAGTGTATAGTCTGTGGCAGGTGGCGATGCTCTCTGCTTGTGTGTGTGTGTGTGTGTTTGTGTGTGTGTGACAGACAGAAAAAGAAGCATTCAGTTACATGCTAGTTAGGATTTCTCCATCTTTTTTGGTGTCTCTGTTATTCTCCTCCACACACACACACATACACACACACACACACGCAGACACACAGCTTCGAGAACAAAGACATGTAATCAGAACTTCAGTACAGGTGTTGTCACTGCTGCTTGTTTCCGAAAGCCTCTGTTTCATGCTGATAGGGCACGGCGAGTGATATCAATATTTCTCATCTCCCAAAACAGGATATGAAAGAGAGCTGCCTTTTTCGATGAAACACGAAGGTACCACTCTCTAGCATTTGTGTCTCATAACTGCACCGCTTGATGAAATCATCAGGTATCACTATGAAGCACATGATTGAACATCCAAAATGACGTTCTGCTCTTCAGTACCTTGTGTGTGGCTGCATCTGCTCCTCTGGACTGTGCGTAAGAGCTTTTGTTTTTAACAACACATAGAAGTCTTAACTATAGAAAAAAAAAAGTAGTTGTGGCATCCTTACTTTGTGATCAATACAAGGATCTTTAGCTCAGGGCCAAATAGAATTAAGAATTGCTTTAGGATAATGACAGTATCGACCAGCGCTCAGCAAAGCGTTTCGAGCCGTGGCAGGTTAATTCCCTTCTATGAAAGTGTACGGGGAGCCAGTCTGAGTCAGGTTTGGTGGTCAAAGTAATCCTCTCTAGCATGGCGGTGCTGCTATAGCTGTATGCACAGCTACTACCCCCACTAAAAACCACTGCAAAATGATTTATGACATATTCTTTGGAAGCTGAAACCTTTCAGAGCCTCTGTGCCATCACAAAAGTGAAGAAATTCTGGCAAACTCTGCCATAGACCACACTAGTAAAATTTAACCACTGCAAGGTTATGGAATAATTTATCCTCTCCTTTGGCATGTGCATACATACCTGTAAAACCAAAAGTCCTGAGGCAACTCGTGGATGACATGTCATGAATTACAGGTCAGCGTGAGTTATAGCCGGATCCGCCTACAAAGCATTAAGGCTGACATTGTAATATAACATAATAGCACAATTACAGATGAGAAAAAATGATTTGGCAACATTCATAGGAAAGAATTAGGTTTTTTTTATGCAAGCTTAAACAACCAATTCCTCCGAGGACACAGAATACAATAAATGAGTGGTATAAGGTCTCCCTCTCCTTTTCTAGCTGATATATTTTTAAGCGAGGTACTCTGACTGAGCATTCCTTCTTGCATATTCCCTCTATAAATAAAAGTATTTTACCTTGCTCATTATGTGAGATGTTGAGGTGTTTTGATGTTTGGAGATGAAAATGCTTTGAGATGAAATATTCATTTTTTTAGTTGGCTTAATTATGTATGTGTCCACTGTCAAGTTGGAAACGGCTGCTCCTGTGAGGGATGTTTCAAGCGTACCTTTTTGCCATTGGCGCAGAATACATTACCTCCTTGTTACAGGGACTGCCTTGCGTACACTCATATTCAACCTTATGGAAATATTAAATGAAGAGGCTGCACACCTCAGTGGACACACTGAATAAGCATGAGCATCTCTTGGTCGTGACTCATAAAGTGAAGGTTGGGCTGATTGTTGTTTTTGACTCGTGTACTGCGTCATCCATTGTTTTACTAAGACTTACAGCGAAAGAGCATACCTGAGCTGTTTGGTCTTTTATTTCAGTTTGTTTCCATTCAATATATAAGTAGTTCTGTGCTTTAACTAACAAATCACTGAGAGACGTGCTTTACTATGGCTGCGTTGTGTGGCCACGCTAAGGGGAATTTCCCAGGAAGCCACATCAAAAGGAACAAGGCAGCTTTTGAGGAAATGCTCAAAATGGAAAGTAGATGAGAAGATCAATACCACACTCATGTCTGTACAGTAAACATGAAGCTATATGTACTAGCCTTAGCGTAAAATTATATCATTAAGTGTGCAGACCACATGACTGGTGGGCCTCGTTAAGAGCAACAATGAGCTGCATACAGAATGGAGGCGGAGCAGCTGACGTCGTGGTGCAGGTCCCACAACCTGTTCCTTCACATAGAAAAACAGTGGAGCTGGTGATGACTGAAAACCCGACAGACAGGCCGACAGTCCTCTGACCATCAATGCTGTGGAGAGGACTTGACCTTCACCACCAACCCTGCAGCCATCGTCAAGAAGATCCAACAGCGGCTCCACCCTCTTAGGAGATTCAGGAAGGCAGGTCTTCCCACCGCCCACTTGACCACCTTCTACGGGGGCACCACTGAGAGTATTGTGACCTACAGCCTCAGCTCCTGGTTTGGCAGTTGTAAGAACTATGAGATCATAGATCACTAAGGATCATAGGTGCCTCCCTTCCCTCACTGCTGGACATCTTCATTGGACCTTTACCATCCTGTTCTCTGCTACCATCTGGGAGAAGGTTCAGGAGCATCAGCTGTGGATACAGCAGACTTTTCAGTAGCTTCTTCCCGCAGGCTGTGAGAGCACTAAAGCTGTGACCAGGGACCTTCTTTGAAAACGTGCACACTTCTTGTTTTGCACAATCTTAATTGTACACTTAGGCTCTCACTCCTGTTATACTTCTTTGAAGTCAACTATCTATTTCATTGTGATGTGGAGTGTAAGTCTCCACATGGTCACAAAGAAACAGCGAGGCACGCAGACATGCACCCTCACAAAATTGACATCACTCAAACCCAGGCGGGCCCAGACTCACTGACACGGAAAGCATAATCGAGGCTTTAGATGATCTTAGTTGATTGTGAGTTGAAGACAACTGGACTTCTTTTTTTAGGTTCTTGAAGACACTTCACCTCTCATCCTGGATGCTTTTGTAGTTTTAGTTTAGATGATTCTCTGAATCAGTACTTCCACTGTCTTTCCTAGCTTACATAAGTTCCTTACATTTACTTGGAAATGAATAATATAGCTTTCTAATGGCTATTTGTCACGAACACTGTGTGGCAGGCAGAACTGGACCCCAAAAATGCAGACTCTGGACACGGCGTAAACTCAAAGAACACAGCTGTAATGCTGGAAACCAATATTATAAACAAAGAGACGACCAGGAACGAAATACACTGGGAGCACACAGCGAGGAAGGCTAACGACAACAATGACACAACAAGGACTGGAGGAAACTCGGGGCTTAAATACACCACAGGATAACAAGAGGAACAGGAACAGGTGGAGACACAGGTGGGAATAATTAATCAAGACAAGACTCAATAGCACAGGAACAGGAAGTGACTAACAAGTAAACAAACAGAGACATAAGACAACACTAGGAGCAAAGCTAAACACATGAAACAAGGGGCCAGGACACAGACAGTGGGACACAGAGATGCCAGAATGACCGAAAGCACAAAGAGAAACAGGAACTCACCACAGAAAACTAAAACCAAGAACATGATTCATCAACTAATACACAGGATCACAACTGAAAGCAAACTCAGAAACACCTGCCCAACAAAATAACTGCAGCACACAGTAAAGGCCCAGGACCACCACACCTTTATTACATTGTTGTTAATAGCATAGTGAAAATAACTGTTTGGTCTTTGTTGAAAACTCGGGGGCTTAAATACGTACAGGGGTAATGGGAAAATGGAAAACAGCAGGGAACACAGATTTTTCAGGAGAAAACAAGACAGGGGAAGCAAAACTGGACACAGTCACAAGTCATCACCTCTCTTCTTAGCCTGGCTTCAACAACTCTTTCCCATAGCTTCATGTGGCTCACCAACTTTATCCCTATGCTGATGCTACAGCTCTGCCCATCACTGTTGTTCCACTCTCACTCTGCAGGACTGTGTTAAACAATCTGCTTAAAAAGTCCATTGCTCTCTCCTAGACTCCTCCACCCCTCCACAGGTATGCCATCGGTACCAACCACCACTCCATTCTTCATCCTCTTCATGGTCGCCCTCACTCACTCCGTAGTACTCCTCTGCACTTTCTTCCATCCGTCCTCCTCCCGCTCTCATTTTCTTCATTCATGAGCGCATCAAAGTACTCCTTCCATCTTCTCAGCACACTTTCACTCGTTAATACGTTTCCATCTCTGCACTTCCACCTCCTTAATCACCCTAACATGCTGTACATTCTTTCCAGCTCGGTCTCTCTTTCAGCCAATCAATACAAGTCCTATTCTGCTTCCTTAATGTCCAACCTCACATACGACTCACTGTAAGCCTTTGCCTGTGCCACCTCTCTCTTTGCTCTACTCCTGTGTGCTTTCTTTGCTGACCTCTTCCTTTGAAGACCTTTCCTGTGCTTCCTCATTCTATCAAGTCTCTTTGATGGAATGAGGAAGTACAGGAAGTACTCTATCGAGAGGATACACCAAACACCTTCTTGGTAGTCTTCCTCAGCACCACAGCTGTACTTTCTCACCTGGTAACTCTTCTCTACCACCCAGAGCCTGGCTCAGCTCCTCAACTTCCACCATTTTAATTCTTGGCTCCCACTTCACTTCCTCTTCTTGATTTCCGGAGTCATCCTACTAACTGCTACCTGATGCTGCCTAGCTACATCCCCCCCCCCCCGACACCACCCTGCAGTCTCCTATCTCTTTCAGATTACACCATAAGTTGTATTCCCCCGTGTTCATCACAGCCATTTCCATCCTTTTTGCAAAATCCACCATCTGTCTTCCTGCACTTCTCTCCTTAACACCATACGTTCCAACACCTCCCCTTCAGCTCTGTTGGTGTCACCTACACGTCCACTGAAGCCTGCTCCAATCACCACCCTCTCTACCTGGGAACACTCTCTACCACTTTATCCAGCTTATTCTAGAATTCCTCTCTCTCTTCTATGTGATATGCAAACTGTGGGGCGTACACACTGACAACATTCAACATCACCCCTTCAATTTCCAACTTCAACCTCACGATTCTGTCTGACACTCACTTCACCTTCACAACACTACTCACAAGCCCTTCCTCCAAGATTACCCCACTCCAGTTTTCTTCTTATCTACACCATGGTCGAATTCAATTCACCTCCAGTGCTCCTGGACTTGCCTCCCTTCCACCTGGTCTCTTGCAGACACAATATATCACCTCACTTCTCTCCATCATATCAGCCAGCTCTTTCTCTTACTCGTAGTCATAATTCCTACATTTAAAGTCTCTACTCTCACCTACACATTCCTGCCTTTCCTTCTCTCTCATTGTCTCCTCACGCTCTCCCGTTTCTTTCTTTTCAGCCAAAAGTAGCACAATTTCCACCGGCGCCTTGTTGGCCTACAGCACCGGAAGCAGTCGCTGTTAACCCGGGCCCAGCCGATCCAATATGGAAATCTCATTCCTGATGATCCACATGTTTGATTTGGCATAGATTTTACACCAGATGCCCTTCCTGATGCAACCCTCCCCATTTATCCAGGATTGGGACCAGCACTAAGCGTACACTGGCCTGTGGCCCCCCGTGGCTGGGGTGTGTGTGCCCTTGCATTTGTGGCTATTTAAAGTTTCCAACAGCCTAACCTCTGCCTGGCTTTGTTGCTGCTCTCCGTTCCAAAGCGCTGAAGTCGAGGCTCTTTGGCTCCTTTCAAAGCTGTAAAGCATGAAAATGAAACACTAGTCTATCTGACTTTCAGTTTTGTCCAGATGTCGCTTTGAGTACTGATGTGTAATGCTCTCCACGTGTTTCTAACACGGCGTTTCGCTGCATGCTTGGCTTACACCTTTGGGGTGAATACTCAAGAGGTGATCAGGGTGAAAAGACAGCTACACAAATCTACTGCACACAAATCTGCACATTTGTGAGTACACATCAAAGGACTAGGAAGTTAGATTACAGCTATTGATTTGGTACTAAGTTCTGCACGTGGCAAATATCAGTTTATCATCATATAATCTTTCCCAGCAGCAATGCACAGTTTATTTAGGCCAACAACACGAGTATTAGAACATATGCTATACAGTATACTGCCTTTTCAAGTGCTGCCAGCAAAGGCTTAGAATAATTCAGTGTTTAACCAAATCTTTCAATGCGTCATTGATAATTTCCATAATATAACTGCGAGAATCCCACTTGATTTCTTAAAACCTTTCCCCATCAAAAACAGCACCCACTGCTGAATCAGTTTCCTCGTGCCGAGCACTTCATTACCAACACTAAACACACTCTATCTCTCTACATGTTTATTTCCAAAGCCTTACTGGCTGTTATGTTATTATTACAGTCATTTCCTGTGCTGGAATTTCATTTGGGGGCTCCCCTTTTGCTCTTAAAACTTACTAGCAGCCCGTCACCCTTTCAGCACCTCTGGCTGGCTCTTGTAAAGGTGTGGGTGGCCATGCTTGGACCCTGAAGTGGTCGCACGGACGCTGAGCTGTGAAATTACATTAAGCCGCCAGGCTAAGGCCCATGGCAATCCTCCCTTAATGAAAACTGTTTCACAGCGCAGGCTGCTCGGAGCACCGGAGACAATCTGTTTGACAACCGGGGTTTAATATGGAGAGGTTGAGTAAAGGGACACCATAGTAATTGCTGGCATTTTGGATGTTCATTTATAGTGCTGCGCTGCTATTCATGTGTAGAGAAAAATGTTCTGATGTTCTATGAGTGTGTGTGGGAAAAGAGTAGGTGTGCGGTATTCATATTCATCCAGTGAAAACAGCAGTGGCCCATCAGATTGAAACATAAGCACATGCACAAACATAAACCACCCACACACTATTTGCTCATAGAGCCTCTCCATTGTACCTGTAACTACACACTCTCTGATGTGTTTCCTTGTAAAGGAACTGTGACATATAGATTCATATCATCAGGTGGGGAGATGACGTGTAGAAGTGGGTATTAAAAGGTCACACAATCAGTGAAAAGTACACTTTTATATTTTGGGAGACACCGCCTGTAATTTTAGTAACAGAGAGGAAAATCAGAAGAAAGTGATCTAAATAAAAACGTAGTCAAATAGCACAGATTTGACTAAAAGAAATAATTTTGTCAACAGTTCCTGCAATATTGAACAAAAATTGCTTCTGACAGTACAAACAATATGCACCTAATTTGCAGCTACAAAAGTGTGCACGGCATTACTCAGATGGACTTGTTGTGTGTGTGTGTGTGTGTGTGTAGATTACCACAAGATAAAGGCAGAAGACCTTCATAGACAGCAGCATGAGGAAGAAGCGACTTGGAGCCGAATGACTCATCTGTGGCTCTCATTTCACATCAGATGCTGAAAAAACTCAAATTCAATCATTTGAGTCATCCCATCAGCTCATACACTTTACAGTCAGTTTTTACAGTAGGACCCCCCCCCCTCCAAAAAACAACAACAACAAAAAAACAAACAATACAACTGCAGAATCATAATGATCATTTTAAACATTAAATTATACAACTAATACACTTTCTGTCAACACAAGATAATTATTTTAGTGTGAAATCCCACTTTTTAAATGTAACTAAGGATCCTGTTGTAACAAAGTTGTTTTTAATTGTGTATAGACTTCTGTCTCCACAGACATGCATGCATTAGGAGGCCACATTGCACCTGACCTTTATAGGGCTGCAACGCTCAGTGGAGCACCTGTGGACCAACAACACACTATGGTGCCAGGACTACCGTGATGTCATGTTTGCATTCGCATTGGTGGCGTAAATACAAATAGAGAAAGGAGGCCGAAATAAATAAACCAGTAGCTCAGAAGAAACAACGTCCCATTTACGCTGCCAGCTTTGAGAGGTTCGATAGAAAGTAGCTCCAGTGTGATGTAATTTGTATCTGAAAGTGTGGCCATATAAAATAGAAACTACCCACTAGACATGAATGGAAAAAAATGGGGGGAAAAAAAGAAAAGAACTGGCAAACCAGACTTATCTTTGCTGCATCACCCAGTTAATAACATCATTTTGTCATTGCAGGGCACCTCATTTCACATTATTCCTTCACCACAGATCGGTTTCTAACTGTGAGAGAAGACGTCTTCAAAAAATAACGCCTTGATAGACCGAGTTTGACGTCTTCCCAGAGAACTCAAACGCTGTTCCAGCCGCAAGGACAAATGAACAGTAAAATGCAACAGGAGTTCCAATAAATACAGTATAAATTTAAACTGGGCTTTCCACAGTGTGGCTGTCTCCTCTTCACAGTCACAGGAGGATGTGGAAGACTGGGGCAAGCCCGTCTGGAGCACGGAGGTGTGCATGTGTATGCGCATGCATGTGTGAGGATAAGTTCACACACACGTCCGCCTAGCCAAAACAAGTATATTTCTTGGCCTGGCGTCTAGACAGGCAGCGTTACTTTTACCCGCGGGTCAAAAGCTCTCTGCCCCATGGCCACCCACCCCTATGGAATCATGGGAGCAGAGGGAGTCTGTGTCTGTGAGGGGTCTTAACTCCTGTCTAATCCTGTGTGAGAGTTATTATCTAATGGTGATACTTGAGAAAGAAAGAAAATACAATAAAGGGATTTTTTTTTTTTATTGCTCACTTCCCTCCAGTTCTGTCTCAGGTAAAAGGTGCACGTATTAATTTTACAAGAAAAAAAATGTGCTTATTTGTCATGATGAGAACTGCTCGGCCTGTGAAAACACATGTATAGTGTTATTTGTGGCTCTGAGGGAGAGATGGGATGTGTTACACATGAACTCTGGAGAGTGTCAGGAGTTGCCCGCTCGCACATGTAGCAGGCAGCAGGAGAAGAAATATATGTGCTGTTCACACACTGACGAAATTGGACATTGCACAGACTTTGTAAGGCATCGGGGGCGCAGGATTAGTATTAAAAGAACACAAAGCAGTGGAAATAAAGTCGCTGTGTGAAGAGTGCAGGACTAGAGGGGTGCACTATGAAGCAAGATTAACGGGTTAGCGAGCTATGTTGTGTCAGCATCACAAAGGTGACTAATAGCCTGGCTAGATCACCATGGTAGCTCATGTTGAACATGTGTTCAGAGCAGGTTATGTTCAAAGTTTCAGTTTGAAATCAGATGGAATCACCACCACCACCTAATTCAGGTCAATTCCATTTTATTCATATAGCACCAAATCACAACAGTCTCCTCGAGGCATTTTATTTAAGGTAAAGATCCTGCAGTAATTACAGAGAAACCCCATCAATTAAAATGACCCCTTATGAGCAAGCACATGGCAACAGTGGGAAGGAAAAACTCCCTTTTAACAGGAAGAAACCTCCGGCAGAACCAGGCTC
>JAVDPK010000572.1:198966-213473 GCA_034780415.1 Cichlasoma orientale
CAGACTCTACTTCGCCACCCCCAACACACACACACACACACACACACACACACACACACACACACACACACACACACACAAACTGAACCCCATCAGCCCCTCTTGCCCCTCACTCACCGATAGGCTGCTTCAGCTCGGCCATCCTGCTGAGCTGATCCCCCTGTCCTGTGTGGAGTACTGTGGAGCTCAACCACTACTCACATTAATCTCCTAAACGATCCTGGACCTAAGAGGATCAATACTCATTTTCAGGGAGCAGCATGATCCCTTAATGTAGTGGAGGATGGCTGCTTATCCCCCCCTCCCCTCTTCTGTTTTAATTCCCTATTGGAAGAGCAAGAGTCAGCCTTTCATTTCATTTCATTTCATTTCATGGGCCACTTTATTTAAGACAATATCTTGCTTTTATTGCGGTTGTCATTACTCAGGTGACTAGCACCTGCACGTCCTGGTCAGGGGGGGAATTTGCTGTCTTCATGATAAAAACGGCTTCATTAGGGTTTCAGTTTGAGGTGCTTGTTTTCATGACATTCGATCTATGTCTCGTAAGAGATCTCCCTGACCCCACGTTCATCCCAATCACGGCGAGGTCACAGGGGCGCCTACGTGTACCTTACAACGTGTATTTCCCATTTGCGTGAATTTGCTCCAGTACAAACTTTGCAGAGATTTGCCAGAGAAAATAAATCGCTCCATTTTACCCCACTTGCTTTGAAACACATCAGCGGCGTCTTCAGGCTATTTTGCATTAGTGGTGCTCGTGTAATTGTTATTCTTTGTTTTCCACAGACGTTGAGAAAAAAAAATGACTTCATGCTATAATAGCGGCGTGATCCAAGGAAAATGGGAAAGATCTGACTTTCCACTGGATAACAAGCATCCTATTTTTCCAGGCTCGGTGTGCAGCTCCGACCGCACGCTTAGCTTAGAGTGTCTCATCATTGATCTTTGCTGATGCAGACTGTTTCTGGGGCCTTTTTCATCAGGAAAGGTAGTCACAGTGCAAGAAAGGCAGGCTCCCTATTGGTGGAAGAGGCCACCTAGAGCAAGTTTGTAGGTGTTGTTTATGCTAAAGCTATTACTCTGTGTCTGGGCAGCCTGCCCCGCGAGCTGGACTGCTCTGCTGCTACTGAATTATTCACCTCAGAGATCTGCCATCCCATGTATACAAGCTGTCACATGTAGCTGAGTGATAAGCTGATTGTCCTGCAATGTGGGGTTTGTTACTCACTGTGTGTGTAAATACCGTACAGGCAGATTTATGCAATAAAATGTTGTGTGTGGTTAAATGATTAAATCTAGGAAGTGTAATCCAAATATATCTTTGAAACTTCTGCTTGCTTCTTGAAGCACTAGCAGCACTAAATGTTACATCCTCCTTAAAGAAGTCTGTCTTGACAATGCAGGGCACCCAAACTGAGGCAAAACCGGGTTATACAGTCTACCTGCCATATAGACTGAAAGATGATAACATCTCACATACAAGAGGTCCAGCCATGAGGAGCCACTTACAGCCCTCTTTGATCCTAAGTGGGCCCGACCACTGAAATTATTGCAGAAAAAATAGAAAATGCCTCCCATGCTTTTGCTTACGATGCTTATTTTTTATAAACCATCCATCTAAAACAGCCTGAGCTGTCCTAAGGAAAACAGTTAGTCTAATGCTACATGGTTTAGGTCACTACTTTGTCCAGTAATTAAAACAAAGAAATTAGTGAGAAAATGAGAACATCTCTGTTGTTTAACGGATTTATCCATAATAAAAAATAGTGACTTTTTTTTTGTTTTTTAATGATTATCCATAATGAAAAAATAACTTTTCTGTTAATTAATATTTAATATCTGGTGAAAAACAAGCACTTTCTGTTGTATAATGGGCCCTCTAACATACTCTAGGGTATGCCATGGGTAATGTTACTAAGATGACTCAGACACTCAGTTCTGATGACATCTCTTTCATGATGCGATCTATTCTCAAAGATTTGGAAAACAGTGCTTCCTGTTGCAAAATCAAGTGAAACTTTAAAAAAAAATTATGCCCTCTTTCATTGCAGCTTCTATTCTCCGCAAAGCTGGTGGGCGGGTTCTGGCCCTTTGGCCCTATGTTTGACACGTCTACCTATAGTCATCTGCTTCAATCACAGCCACAGCTCTAACCCATAGCTGCAAGTCATGGGACCTCGAGCATCATTTCATATAAACTTCATCTTTCCCCATCACTACAAACATCCAGAGGAATTCACCTCAAACATGTGATACTGGATATTTCTCGTCTATTTACACAGTGTGGTTAGGCGTGCTCCTGCGTGTGTGTGTGTGTGTGTGCGTGCGTGCGTGTGTGGAGGTTTTAGGTCTGATTGGATGCAGTCTGAACCTGCTGATTGTGCTGGCATGTCTGCGTCCTCTTCATCACTGCCGCAGAGGGTTCGGCTCAGGAGAACAGCAGGGTCTTTCTTTAGGTGGAGGATTGAATCAGTGATGACAGTCTCATGACTGCTTCCTCTCTCTTACACACAAACACACACACACACACACACAAGCTCTGTCTGCTGTTTTTGCAACCCTACTGTGCTCATACACAGGAAAAGAGATATTCAAACAGAACAGGTCAGGCTTCAGTAAGAATATGTATATGTGTGCGTATTTAAATGTGCTTATGATTGATTATTATGACAATTTTCACTTATTTTCAAATGTGTTTCTACACAAAATACCGAGTTGCAAATTTAATTCACTACAGCTTTTTTTTTATTTTGTGTTTTTGAAAGATTCCTTCAGGTTTTTAGCTTTATTAAAGCTGGGAGACCATCCTTTACTAATTTACCTGAGGAGTCTCCAATGGGCGCAGCACGATGGAGCGGTGTTTAGCACTGTTGCGTCACAGCGAGTTGGTCCTGGGTTTGAATCCGCAATCTGACCGGGGCCATTCTGTGTGTAGTTTGCATATTCTCCCCGTGTCTGTGTGGGTTTTCTCCGCGTACTCCGGCTCCCTCCCACAGTCCAAAGACATGCAGTTAGTGTGGTTAGGTTAACTGGTGATTCTAAATTGTCCATAGGTGTGAATGGTTGTCTGTCTCTGTGTTAGCCCTGTGACAGACTGGTGACCTGTCCAGGGTGTACCCTCCCTCCCGCCCTGTGGCAGCTGGGATAGGCTCCAGGCCCCCCGCCGCGACCCTGATAAGCGGAAGAAGATGGATGGATGGAAGGAGTCTCCTATGGAAGCAGCGCTTCTTGTGAGCCTTTACAAAAGCTTGCAGTCTCTTCTGTCCATAGCTGCTAATTTGCAAAACCCATCTGTTGGGGTCCTAAAATCTGCACGGGAAGGAGATTTGGGAATGACTGCGATGGAGAAGCAGTGCAGATAAGCCGTGGAAAGGGAGCATACTGCCTCAATCTGTGCCAAACATGGCCTTACTCATTTACAGTGTTGCCCACCTTCATCTCTCCAGGGTCAAACTCCCTGAAAGCTCCCAAAACATAGATCCAGCATGTGACATATACAAACTGGCTCCAGCCTTTTGAGCACATTCTTTCTGGTAGCGCACTAATCTGCTTACCTACTGGAGTTCAGTCTTCATATGTAGCTACACACACACTCACTGTTCTGAATGTTACCCAAACGGATTAAATAACAGCTACCAACTTCAGTCTTTATTATGTGCATCTGTCTGTTATTTTTTATTTTTAATCTTTTGTCGTGTGTTGCGGGTATTTTAAAAGTCAGTGAAAACATGTTTTAAAAAAAACTAATGGGGGGGGGGGGGCATTTTTGAAATTCAGTAAAATAAAACATGGTGAAAATTAACCATTCATAGCACTAACACTTCTCACTTTTGCCTATACCTTTTAATACCAGCGGAGAAAAACACGGAGAGAAGTATTTGTGGTTTTCAAAAGTGAAGCAGGTATGGTGCACGGGACAGCCTTCCCTCTCACTTCCAGCACTCGTGTGAAGGGTACCGGCAGCGTGGGTCGATGAGGTGCGGGAAGGTGATGCCGTAAAGAGTGTCGTAAACCAGGTGCGGAGAAGGGGAGGTGAAGGGAAGGCAGGAGGAGGAGGAGGGGGAGAGGGGGGGTGAGAGAGGAGGTGACTCTCCGGCAGCATTTAGACACAACGAAAGGATCATGGCGGATGGCCCCAGGTGTAAGCGCAGAAAGCAGGCGAACCCGAAAAGGACCAACGGTGAGTAAAACTACTTCCGACTCGGAGCTTTTCTTTCAGGGAAATGCGGTGAATGCCGTTCTGTCTCCCAGTAATTTTGCCGAAAAGTTTCGTGGCCCAGAAGTCCGGTTTTTAGTAACTGAAAGTGCTGGGAAGTAGCAAGTGAGCGCTGTATTACAGCCCTGTGTGGTGTACCGTTATACCTGGGTCGCGTCTCTCCCACCGCCTAGCGGTCCTCTGCGCTGGAGACCGTTACACGCACCTCACTCTGTTATGAGTGGAAAAGCTTTTGTTTCCACTTTAAATTGTTTTCTTTATTTAAACACACTTTGTCCGTCTCCATGGACTGAAAATCCATTGATTTACATATATTTTGTTGAGTTATTGAGCCCACCGCTGAACTCGGACCTGTTTCTGAGGGGAAACGGGCTACCTGATTGTTGCTGCGGACCTCGACCGACACGGTGTATTTTCCCCAATTTGGATTTGAAAAACGTTAAACAGAGCTGTGATTTCTTTAGTTTTTCTCTACGATGTTGTGGTTATTATATGTTTGTGCGTGCGTGTGTAACAGAAGGGGACACAAGTGTTTGTTCTTTCTTTCGCTCACTGGCAGCAGGTAGCGATAGGACACTGTTGCTGCGCTAAGAGGGCTCACAAAACGTGGTTTCCCCCCTATTTAAACCCGTCTAAATAGTTGAGTTTGACTAAAGACACAGTTTTAACGCTTTAAAGCCGAAAATAGGTGAGATGGTCTCGGTGTATGGAAGCTCGCTTTGAACAGTTGCCTTTTCTCTTTCCTCTAACTTAATTGTTTCAGCTCGGTGCCGCACGCGTTGTGAGTGTTAAACAGCGGCTGTCAGAGGGTGTCTGGCAGTGCGGTAATGGCTGAAAGCTTGGGAGAGACATGGATGGGGTAACGGAGGTTCCGGAGAACGAGGAGTATCTCACGCGCCGCTTGTGTGCGCGAGGCGAGCGCAGCCCATATAAGGACGGCGGATCCTCTCCCGTCGCGCGCTGGGAATCCTGATTGTTGTAGGACGGTGGTCGCGAGCGAACCTCTGCACTTTCCTGTTGTCTTTGCTCACTTCATCGCAGCTTGTAGCAACATATGACATGGTTAAATGGTTTGTGCTTTATAAAGTAGGTCTATGAAGCAAGGCGGGTTTTTCCCATTTAAGTGCGCTGTGAAAAGGTTGAACGGTTACAAAGTAGCGCACACGGCTCTTGGTTAATGCTGGAGAGCTACTTTGTTAAAATATCTCGCTTCTGGTTGTGTGACACGCATTAAAAAGGACTTTTGCGAGTACATAACCTCTGCTTTCCTGTTTCATTCTTCCTATTTACACGCTGGACTGTGGTGAAATCGTCGTTTCCGGTGCTCGGACTACTTTTTTTTTTTTTTAATTGAGAAAACAAGTTATTTCGTCGTGGGTCTGACAGCGTGTGGCGTCCATATCGAGTTGTGTCGCTCCTGCGTTAGCCCGTAAACCACTCAGTGTAGCTCACGGGAACTGAGGTGATGCGGGAATTTCGCTTTTATTTTTGCTTAGTAAGAGGCGATGGCTCGTGTGGTATTAAAAACGATAGTTGGTGGGTGGGAAAATGAAACCAAATGGTGTCGTGTGAATTTAGAAGAGTGGCTTTTCTTTTCTTTTTTTCTTTTTTTTTACTTTAAGTCGGCGCTATTTATGTTCTCCATTGTCATTTTGTTCTTTTTCCAATAGGGTGTGTTTAATTCCTGGAGCAGTGTGTGTGTGTGTGTGTGTGTGTAGTTAAATATGTTCAAGGTGTGGACACACCTCAAATAACGGTCCTGCTGTCACAGTGTGGGTATTTCTCTTACCCGTGGGAGGAAAGGGGGTTTTAAATGACTTTTTATGTCATACCTTTTGTTTCTCTTTCTCCTTTCTTCGGGATTTTATTAATCTGTCCTCAGTGATGACACAGCCCTATTGATATTTAAAGTCAGACAGATGTGCTCCTTGTTTCCTTGCCTCATTTGCATTTCCTTCAAAGGAGATGTCTGTGTCTGGCCTGTGTTTAAGTCCTTGCTTCCTACCAACTCCTGACAAGGCAGGTGATCTGTCATATAAATGCACCTCCCAGCATGTTGATGGGGATTCCTCAGAGAAGTTAGATGAAGTTGAAGGCTGTTTTTGTTGCACTCGTTCTCTTGTCTCTCCCTAATTATGAGACCCTGTTGCTCTTTTAATTAATGAAGCCCTTGAGTCGTGCCCGACTTGTTATGGCCAGAGACTTTGCCAGCAGAGGGGGAGCCGAGATCAAGGTGAGCCCCATTCCCTGCTGTAAACAGAGAGGTGTTAACAGCCTGCAGGACAACAGGTGTTTGCAATCGGCGGGATACTACAGCTTCCTTTGTCGCTTCCCCCCATCGGCTCCCCCCTCAGGAATAGCAACAGTAATTTAAAACAGCAATTTGGGAATAGAGGAATGCGGCCGGTATTAACATTCTTAGCAAAAATAAACAGGGCTGTTGGGGAGGTACTTTGAAAGGCGCTTGTGCACAGGTAGCTTGGATTTCTGTTTATTTGATAATATCATGCAGACCATTTGTCTCATCCCCTCATGTGTCTTTTTCTCTCCTTCGTCCTCTCTCACACACACTTGCACCACCTTGATGAATCATCCATCAAATGAGGCGAATGAGGTTGCGGGCTTGGCACTTGGCAAAAGCTCATGTAATGTTGAAGAGTATGTTTATTGGCCTGGTAAAATTATACTTAAACTATACTTGGTGCCCTGGACTCACTCACCCTGTCTAGAGACCATTGAATACAACCACATGCTGTAAGTTTGTGGAAGAACAATAAAATAAACAAAACAATAGTTTAGCTACAGCTTGTTCTGTGAGGCAAGCGATGTTTGGGCCCGTAGAGGAGGCTTCGGGAGGAGGTGGGGATTGGCTGCCACTTGTGCATTTTAAAAGCCATCTGTTTACATTTAAAAGGTCCACCCCTGTTGTGCGAAGAGTTTAGCAGAGGAGGAAATTTTTCATTTATCTCGCTGCTTTTCACCAACTTCCCCGGCAGCTTCATTTGAAAGTGCCAAGTAAGAAGAAAATCCCCCACCCTTCCCGCCTCCTCCTCCCCTCCCTCCTCACTCTCAGCCTGTCCCCTCTCGCTCCTCGTTCCAGAGCTCGTCCTTTATTTCAGATTGGGTAGGGAAGTTTTTTTTTTTCTTTTGGGGGGGTGCTGTTGATTACCCCCTGACCTAGGCACCCATGCGTGCTTAGAGTATGACTTCACTTTCCCCCCTCTGTGCCATTGTGAAGCTTCCAGCATGTCCAATTGTGTTTGTGTTTAAGTCTGTTCAATGACAGGGGGAAGAGGGGAGAAGGAGGATGGTGGTGGTGGTGGAGGAGATGGTGAGGGGTGCTGGAGCACTTTTTCTCTGCTCTTTTCTTTCTTTCTTTCTTCCCATTCCTCTATGACCCCCTTAAATTGCGAGCTCCGTGTTCCCAGTGGAGTCGAAAGGAGATGGGAGGTGGAGTGACGAAAGATTTATACAACAGGTGACAACTGAGGGAACGATGCTGGCAAGATATAAAGAGTGATGCATAGGCAGCCAGCTCCCAGGCCTGAGAAGCAGTCGCACGACTTGCTTCAAACATCAGCAAAAAATAATGCAACGCAGGTAGAGATCGCCTACATGAAAACTTTTGCTTTTTAACTAAGCTTGCTGCTCTTCATGCTGGAAAAAGGCTCGAGACCATTTGACCATTTGGTGGAATTAAAATGATGTGATGTACGACCACACTCCCACCTCTGTTAAGGCAGCTTAATGATTAGCTACTCCCATGGAGGCTGAGAGCATTAGCCTATAAAAAGGTGCTCTCCCTTCATAAAGAAGGAGTTTTAAACCCAGAGTCAGTTTCAGTAACCCCCTTAACTGCGCTTGGATGTGCTTTATTGGGGAGTTTGTGTGGCTGAATGCTTAACTGAACCATTGTGTGTCACGGCTTTAGTGAGAAAGCCTGAGGAGAAAGAGCCTAGTTACCTTTGGAGTTTGCCTGCTCTACCTCATACACTTTCAGTGGCAGAAGAAAAGGGCCATTCAGCAGGCCCCGGCATGGGGAGGGAGAGCCCTTTTCACACTGGGCTTGTGGGAAACTTCTCCTCCATACTGTGCATGCCATTTGCATATGACCCATTCTTTTCCCAAAGGTCCCCGTGAGGGAGGAATCCGTGGAACGTTCGCAGAATTCATCAAATCCCTCTCTCACGTGGCCCTCGGGCCCCTCAAGAGGCTGGCATCGAAGCGCTCTGTTTGACATTTTTGTCTTGGAAATGTAGCTTATGCCTGCATCACGCTCGCTTGCCTTAATGTTAACAGCAACGCATCCCTGTGGCATTTCTGTGCCATGTATTTTTTAAAGTGTGCGCGCCCATTCTGCTGATTTGAATGTCAGGGTGAATTGAAGGCTTAATTTGGCACAGCAGGCAGGAGTTTCCCCAAATCCCCAGCATGGGCTGCGAAGTGCATGACAGCCTCAGAGGCTCCCTAACTGTTGATGACGCAGCCGTATGCAGAACGCCAGTCGCTGTCCCTCGAAGGACAAAAATAAGCTGGAGTTGCTGACTTAGGGCGGGGGGGTTAGGATAATGGGGGTAACACAAGGATGAAGCTGTGGGAGCTTGTAGTGACGCGTCTGCTCAGTGAACTGAACAAAAACACAACTGTCGCACCCTCCCACCCCTCCAGAATATCAGCCTGGGTTACTTTACTCCAGGTCATTTTGGTAGTGTACTAACAGCATCCACACTCTTGTTGTTGAGCAAGGTGTGTGTGTCTCTGACTGCCTTGACCCTAACCACAGATACTGCCACAGAAAGCGGTGTAGGCTGGTATTTGATGCAGCGCGGTGCAGGGAGGAGAGCTCAGTTAAGTGTATCATGTAAGCTAACTGAGCAGAAAAGCCTCCTTTGCCCTCCTCTCCTGACTCCAAAGCAGTGAGTCATGAGCAGAAAGGTGCATTTGTAACCTCATGAACTCTCTCAATCTTTCTTCTTTCCCTCACTCCTTCCACACAGGTGTGGGTGTGAGGGACAATAATCTTGAGTAGTGTGTATACTTGAGGGAGAGATTACCTCTAAATTGCCGTCCTGCTGGAGGTAAATATTGCGTACGCCATGTCCGCTGCTGTCTGTTGATGTGTGTTTTTAATCATGTGTTTGGTGGCTGATCTGAGTCCCTTTGGGTCTGTTTGCAGGCCCCCTCCTCACATCATCATCACCACCACCACTACCTCCTTCTCTCCCTTCCCACCCATCTCTCCCCTCCCCTCTTTGGGGTCCTCAGTGGAGCGGTTAATGAAAAAGACTGGACCGACACAATAGGCAGAAGGCGCACCCGGTGAGGGGCTTTTACACCAGCTTGTGTTTGTGGCAGAAGCTCATCGGGGCGAACCTCTGCTGACCATCTTTTGTCATGTTTTTGAGGCATAGATGTTGGACATCTCATCCTTTTTAAATGTGCTTGACCTTATTACAGTCCCATATCGTCTCCGTCTACAAGGATGAAATTAGATGACATCAGATGAAAAGTAATCCACTGTTGTGTATTGTGCTTTGAACACTACCCAGTGGCTGGCTCTTTGCCAGCCCCTTATGATGACCATATTGATTTTCCTCTCCATAGCACACAGAACTGATAATGGCCCTCCTGAGGGGGGTACACATTCATATTCACATCCTGATTCCAGTTGCACAGACCGGTTGTGATGTCCCGAGGGACACAATGGCGAACAAATCGACTGCTCCTATGCCTTCCCAAGCTCATGCAACAAGGTAGCTAGGCTAGGCTAGCCCTGCGATAGCTCCAGCAAAAAAACCAAAACCCTTAGTCACCCTGTTTGTTAGTCAGAGAGAAGGCCGGCTGCTATGCTGAATGTCAACACGGATAAACATCCTCACAGGATTAATGAGAGGAGAATGGGCAGCCTGAAAACAGAGGGAGGGCAGAATAGGGGAGGCATGGAGATTCCTCATTGCCCCATTTAACCCATGAGCGTTTTGTTGAGGTCCCCACTACCCAACAGTTGTGACCTAACCAAAGGACGCAGCTAGGCCTAGATACACTCATTGGCTGTCACAAGAAGGAAGCTACAATATGTATTTGGCATCGCACAAAGAATCACATGATAATGTGTCTGCAAACACATTAAAACAAAGACAGATGAAAGTGCTTTCTGAAATTTACTGTTAGTGTTTTTTGTACAGTTTTCTTCAAGTCTTATAAGTATGGGGGAATGAGAGTCATATTGTATAGTATATATGTGTAGTATGTTGGCAGGCTCTAATTTTATCAGTAGTGTGTGTCTCGTATAGAATTTTCATGTAGAGTTATCTCCACTCAGAGACCTCACCCAGCCCACCATGAAAAGTTTAGTTGCCTTTACAGGGTTTAGTCAAGCAGCCGAGTCACAACAACCTATTTCACAAGCCTGAATCTCACAGCTTCTGGCAGTGTGGAGCATTTAATAAAACCAAATACTTCTTCATGTAAAAGCAAAGTAATGAATCTGTAATTTTGTTTTTGCACATACGTCTGCAAGTCGTACCTCACAGGGCTGAACTGTAGTACAAAAAATGAAAAGATCATCATCTGTTGCTTAGAGGTAAAACAAAAACTGGCTGCACATAAAAATGAAGCTTACCTTTACAGCTCCACCACTTTGAGACTGGCCCCAACTGCAGTGAGCTGTAGTTGGATGTTTATTCAGTTCACTGACTCTGTTCCCTGTCTATGGCTCCATATCTCTGCAGCTAGGTGGATTCAAACATCAACATGACGATGCAAATTAAATGAAAAATAGCCTCATTGCAAAGGGATACACAGGCCTCTCATTCACACTCGCTCTGCGTCCCACATTAGTTGGAATTGTTAACTTTGTTTTTGTGGCGTTCTGTGTCAGCTAGCTTGTTCGTTTACAGGTGCTGTAGAGGTGTGCATGTGTGTTTAGTCTGTGCACGGGGCACACGTCCACAAAATTTATGAAGAACCTCTTAAATGATTTGCTGGCTCCCTGTATGCTATATCTTCTAATCTTTTAGAGAAAAGGACATAGTGCTGTTTTTTTGGGTCTCCCACTGGAAATGGAACAAAGCCAGTGACCTTTGACCTGTCTCAGCCCACCTGTGCTGACTCAGCTCTCTGCTGCCAGCATTCAGGTGTTTACAGTGAAAGCATACTTTGCCCTCACTGAGCACGCTTCATATATGTGTGTGTGGCTGTAATGGGTAGTGAAATGAAAGGAGTGGATGCCTTTGGATCTCCACAGCCAGCCAGTCTGTGTTCCTCCTCGTGCTGATGGTGGCGTCCCCTCTGTCGTTACAGTGGCACCAGAAGTCAGTGAAGCACGGCCTTTAATTGATTCGGTTTAGAGTTGTACAACATTATTAATTAGTGGTTGTTCATCACTTGTTTGTTCCTACAGTTCATCATTAGTTGTCAGTGCTCTTAAACATCAACAAACCTTCCTTGTGTAACTCTCTGGAGTCCTCTTCTATGCATTCTTTCTGCTTCTGTCTCTCATTCCTCTCTCCGGCAGCTGCCTTGGCTCTGACTCTACAGCACCAGCAGGTGCTGTAGGCATGCAGCAACTGAGCTATACAGCGCTCATAAATAACACCTGACAAAAGTATGAGAGAGCCAGAGCCATGGGCAGAGTGAGGGAGGGAGACTGAGATTGAAAGTTTCCTCTGGCAAGAGAAGAGGGTGTGGCTCACGGTCAAACGCTGGCCTTCTCAAGAAGGACATGTTCAGAATAGAGAGAGAAAATGTGAGCAAAGCAGAGAAAAGAACTGGAATTGAAGTGGGGGTTTTTTCTTAGTGTGGACATGTGAATGTGTTGCCTATTCTTCTGAAGTTTGCACTCCTGCTCAATGCCAACTTTTCAATAAACCCCTTTCATGCAAATTTCTTGTAAATGGACCCTTTTAAACACAAGGCCAGCTCTAAAGTGACTGGTTAAGGGACTTGAATTTGAAGGAAGGGAGCGTTGTCTTTTCTGTAATTGGGTTGTAAGAGCTTGGAACAATGTTAATTGTGCTCTAAAAGCAAATGAAGAGGTCAGAAAAGAAATTATATGCACACTTTTATAATCATCATCAGTAATGAACCAGCACTTGGAATAAATGAACCCATAAATCAGCCGTGATCAAGGGCCATTAATGAACACCGCTCAGAGTCAAATCTGAACTGTCTCTTTGTCATTTTATGCTCTTCAGATTCAACATCACACACATCCTGTCTCATCAGAAGCTATCGATCAGTTTTTCAGGGCGAAGGTTAGTTTGTCATTTTTCTCTGGCCTCACCATGAACAAAACCAGGAAGTGTGCGAGAGATTACGGCCCAGGATGCAACCTGAAAGCCCTTTATCTCTGTGAAAACAAGAGGCTTCCTGCAGACCTGCTCCCATCCAGGCCACCTCCCCCTCCTTCACCCCCCCGCGCCCCCCCCCCCCCCCAGCACCTGTGGCAGCCTATTTAAGGATCCTCATCAGGGGTTACAGAGACTGCAAACCGGAGCAGAAAACATAAAAGCCTGGAAAAGAAACCAGTACTATGGCTGACATGCAGGCTGAGAGAACAGAGAGGGCAAAGAGAAAGAGCATTTCTTTTTATTAAAAAGGTTTGGCTCCTCTGCCACACATTTAACGGTTGCACTGGGTGCTTTTTTTTTGGCAGAGGATCTTGATGCACTCACTTCCAGTGTGACACACACTCCTAATGACATAGTGACAGTCATGTAACTGTTTTCTTTTTTTTATTGTGGTGAACACTTGTCATTGCCAATGTCTGAACTCAGGATTGTTTGGGTTTCGAAGATCAAATCTGACCCTGAGCTCTCTTTCTTCTTGCTAACATGAACCAATTGCAAGCCAGGTCATGGACTGAGGTCAGCCAAATTTAGAGCTCGACTGACTTGTCTGCAAACCAGTATTATTAGCCAATATTAACCGTTTGCTGATGTATTGATAATAGCATTTATAATAGCTGATGAATGAAAGTAAAAAAAAAAAAAAGTAAAGAAGAGATGAAAGAAACACCCTTCAAGCATTTAATGAGTGTTGACATTGCATAGTTTGTCCACCAGAGGGCGCACTGCAGCTTCCTTGTTTTTAAACTGCATTGTCATATTAGTAAGGACTCATAAATAATTAAACAAAACAAATGTTACAGAAACCTGGTTATGTTTCGTGTGTGTAAAAGAACAAAGTATTGGCAGATATATCCGGATAGCTGACTTTTAATTCACCAAATATCGGTGATTTAAAAGTCAAATTGATGGTCTTAAAAAATCCTATATTGGTCAGGCTCTAGCCAAATTATCCAAACTCCCAGGACAGATATATAGTTGCAGCCACTGTAATGTGACCCATGTATAACTACTGTAATATGGTGGAGCAAACAAGAGCAACAGAATGCTGACTACAGTTCATTCAACAGCCCTGGGTGCCATTAATAATAAAAGTTTTATGAGGTGATTCAGAGCTCCTTTAAAGTATCCATTTTAATCTGTGTCTGTAGTGAAACAGTTGCCTGGTCTTCTGAAGGCTCTCTGCTCTCACTGGATATTTTGATGCGTTAGCAACGGCACATCGAAGCTGGTTGGTCACCTGATGGTGTGGTGGTAGCCCAAAAAACCTCAGCCTCAGAAAACACTCCCCCTGCTCCTTTAAGTTCCTGCCACAGCTGGCAAGGGTGGTTTGTCTCGACAGTAGCCTGCACTGAATTTCAATGACCCCCACCCCCTTACCCTCTCCCCTGTCTTCCCCCCAGTCTTATTATGCCATCGCTGCTAACTGGCTCCCATTCACTGCAGTGTCCTGACTTCCCAGAGGGACCTAGATAAACATGGGCTATTCAGTGACTGAAAAGCCCACCCCCTGCCAGCTTTGGCCTCTCCTTGTTTCAGTGCCAGGCTGCAGTGCACCTCGCTCACCAGTGCCACTGACGCCGGCAGCAGCGGGCACAGTGCCACTGATTCTTCTGCCCCGCACAACACACTTTCTGAGGGATTAAACGTAACCTGAAGACTGATAAATCTTGTCTTTCTGTGCAAGTGTGAGTATTGCTACGAGCAGTTATCTGTAGGTGTGGTGTGATGTTGCAGGCCGGGCTGACTTCCTGTTGTTAGAGTCCATAAAGGGGGAGCTCAGGGGTGGGGGATGCTCCCATGAGATTACCCCGTGAGAGTCACATGGTCTGGCTGCATTGCATTCGAAGGCTGGGTGTTTTCTGTGTTATGTGTGTGTGTGTGTGTGTGTGTGTGTGTGTGTGTGTGTGTGTGTGTGTGTGTGTGTGTGTGTGTGTGTG
>JAVDPK010000574.1:0-19808 GCA_034780415.1 Cichlasoma orientale
TTATTTTGTACCTCACTTTAAAACTTAAATAAACTGGGAAAAAAAAAAAAAAAAATAAATGATCTTATCTTTAATTTAAAATGTGATCTCATCACTTACATTCTAGTTTCTCAGCACTGTTCCTTGGATGCTGGAGAATCTGGATATATACATTTTTCTTCCTCATTACAGTGAGTTTGTCGTCTCAGGCTGATGGATCGTGTAGTCTTTTTTTTTCATATCAACTTTAATTCCAACCTTTTTTTTTTTTCCCCCAACTCGAGCCACAGTGAGTCTCTCGGGGGAAATGAGATTCAGCATCACTTTATGTAGGTTCTGTTTTGTTTAATATAAGCCATCGTCACTCCAGGGGAAACCCTGTGGAAAGCAGTGCTTTTTCTGGCTTCCTCCTCAGACTTTGGACACTACTATTTAAGTTTCTCCGGTAGGACTTTCTCCTTTTTTGCCTTAACTCACCAATATCTCCACTTCATCTCCAGGTAAACGTATTTCTTTATATAGAGAAAAATGGAGGGGGCAATGATTTTGCATGCAAACTCATTTTCTGTGCAGAGCAAGAACATTTTCACCCACGTTAGTAAATTAGGCCCAATGAGGCTTATTATTGTCGCAAGTTTGGATCAGTACTCGGGATCATCAGATACTTAAAGCCAAGTTATCACCTCAGAAATGGAAAAATATAATTGTTAGCTATTTTATGATGACGCTTCACTGCACACCACTGCTGTGATATGCACTCTCATGTAAGGTGACTTTAGACTGCATAGGAAATATCTGCCTATAGACGATATATTGGTTGGTCTTTAGATAAAAATGCTGGACGTTACTTGAAAGTATTTCCTCTTTGGTCAAAGCTGGTTACAGTACAGTTCAAGGGATTCCGTGAAATGCACCCATCAACAGGGTGGTCCTTTAAAGCATAAAAAGCAGTAATGCAGTAAAAGATTTACTAAAACAATTAACAGGGTTTTAAAGCTTTACGGACTTGGCTTAGGCTAAGAAAACTATTTTCTTCTGTTGTAGCTTATGAAAGCAATAAAATCAACAGACCCACAGGCAACAGGCACAGAGATAATAGCAGGCCAGCTACTACGGCTTGACATATTAGAAAGCTAGATCCCACAACTCTGGCAAAAGGATTAATTTGAGGTCAATTCAGTAAGTGCAGGAATGTGCTACAATCTAGAACCCATAAAATAAGATGACTTCAATCACAAAACATATCTACTACATACACCAGCACCCATTGTGACACAACAAAACATAAAATCAATGCAGTCAGACCCTCCAAGATTCTATCGTGAAAGTATAAACGGAGTTGATACACAAGTGTAAAGTCAGTGCTGCCGTCACACATACTGGTTAAAAAGAGTTAGACAGCACAGAAGAGTCAAGAATATTTTTACCAGTACGTGTGATTTATTATTATTATTATTTTTTTTTTTAAATGGCAGGTATTTTTAAATATGATAGCATTAAGAGCACATGTGGAGATAACATTCATCAATTCCACAACCTCAGGTCTGCCAGTGCCTACTGTCTTGACTTACTGGAAATAATAATAATGGAATGCAGTGGCATCATTCAATACACTATTTTCTCTAAACGAAACAAGGCCATCACTGATGTGGATACCCTACAGCCCCATTTCATGATAGAAACCCCTTGAGCAGGCATCTTATTACCTTCTGCAAAACTATTTTGCCCTAATTTGGAGGCCTTGCCCTAAATCAGTGATTCTCAAACTTCCATCACGGCCAACTTCGCCGGATGAAATCTTTTCACGCCCCAGCGCGGTCTGGGCGGGGGCCTCAGTGGCGAAGCGGCGGCACGACGGCTCTATATACATAGCAGACGGTGATGGTGGAGAGTTTGGCTAGTCGCTGTGCTGACGTACCTGCTAATGTTTCCTTGTTCCGCTGTGAGAACTGATCTGATGTTCAACTTTTGTTCTGCGTGACTTTTCTCCCAGGTCGTTCACACCCCACCCATCATGACCCTGCGCCCCACAGTTTTTACATTTAGTCGCCCCTGGGTTAGTAAAGCTATAATACATATTCCAGTTCACATATGCCAAATTTCACGTCTCAACTATGTGCAGTTTTGGAGTCTATAGACCAGAAAGGTAAAAACTCATGAACAGAGGGACGGTATGACAACAATATCCTTCTGCTTTATTTTGCGCAGGAGGATAAATAAAAAAAAAAAAAATTGCCTATCAACTGCATATAAATCACTTAAACAGGGAAGCATAGAAGCGTGTACTTCCAATAACCAGGAAAGCTAATACTGTCTAATGCCTGACAGCATTATGTCAAGTGCCTATTAAGCACAGGGAGTTCAAAAAGGACAACACATTCCTCTTACTCTTATCTGCATATCAGCTCGGTGCACGAAGGCAGCCTTCAGTGCGGATGGAAGGGTGGATCGCACTTGTACTGTAGCTTACATTACCACTGTTCTCTCTCTCCTCTAAACCTTTCTGGTTTTGACAAATTTCTTCGTCTTCACACAGTGTTGAGGTGACACAGCTTGTGTTTATTTACCAAAAGGTCAGAGCATTCCTTGGAGAAGGAATAAAGCTCGTTTAATCCCCGTTGGGTCCTAAAAAAAACTAATCATTATAAACTGGCAGAGACCATGCATGCAATGAAAAGCATTTTACCACTTACCACTGAAATGCATTGTAATGGAAGTACACCATGCCAAGGCCATATAAAAAGGCAGCATTCTGGGGAAGAAAAGAAGGGGTGGAAAAATTGTTATTAACAGTAACAGACGTCGTTCAGCACATTAAAATTGTTATTATACAGAGCTTGGTATCAAATTAAGAGCTAACCCTAATGACATCAAAGCGTGTTTGTATACAGTTCTTTCAACACTGTTTTTTAAACAAAATTATTCAGGGTGTCAACAGGGTGAGCACGTTAAATTTAAAACATTTCAAGTGAAGATCAAACTTGTACAGTAAAAACACAAAAATATGTAAAAAAATATTCAAGTAAATCTTCTAGTCAATTGAAAATAATCACCAAGTTAAGTCTAGCATTTGGTTAACTTTAAGAATATTGTTCAGTAATGTGAAAAGCAGAGTTAAATATTGTGTTTCAGACTTGCAATAATGGGAAATGATTTAGGACATTCAGCTCCCAACGCTGTCTATCCAGCCACCATTCTCAGGCCATATATCACCAAACATGTATTTTCTCTTTGCTCTGGACCAATGAGCAGGCTGGCTAACAAGACCTTCATCATCATCACCACCATCATCACCAACAGGGTTTTCACCAGTGAAAGAATGGCAGCTTGCTTGGACTAAACTGGCCCTCCTGCCAGGCCTAAGCACTGGGGGAATTATTTGGCATTATCTACAGCTGTTAAACTAGCTAATGCATCTTATCAGCCCATTACTGTTTTCATACACATAAAAACAGCCTGAAAGGGTCAATGGACTAGTTCTTATACAGCACTTTTCTACTCTAGCTGAGCACTCAAAGCACTTTACACAATGTTTGCATCCACCCATTCACACCCAGTCATACAAACACTTCCCTTTACAGCTAAATGCTTGCTATCTAACACACACACGTTCATACTGCAACAGTTGCATCGAAGAGCAACTTGGGGTTCAGTATGTTGCCCAAGGATACTTTGGCATGCAGACCGGAGGAACCAGCAATCGAACCACCAACCTTCCGATTAGTAGATGACCTGCTCTACCTCCTGAGCCACAGCCACCCCAACTATAGAAAACAATGTTAACGATGCAGTCGATCTAAATATGTAAATGGGGGGCAAAAATAGCTGTATTATGTTCTGAAAATTCTCACGGAGACATGAAGTAAATGATAGTGCTGCACTTCTAAAATAAATAGGACAAAAATCACAGAGTTTAGAAAAGGAAAGTGAGGAAACCTGAGTACAGCACCACATGCTCAAAGCTCAGTCTGATTTAAAAACCAAAGAAAATGGGTTTTCAAACACTGCTGTTTATAAATGTGCTATATAAATAAACCTGACTCGACCGTAAATGATAGAAACTTAAAAAATAAAAAAAAACTGAGTGGGTAGGTGTTTTGTTTTCGATTTTGGGACCCTGATTCCCCCCCCCCCCCTTTTTTCTTTAATGTGGAAATATGAACCATCTCTGCTGTCTGCCTGACACTTCTCTCATTAACAGCAGTGATCACCACGCTTCACTTCACTGTTGATAACTTACTGCTGCCAGATCTAGCCACTTTTCATACCCTACTAGCTGACTTTTTGTTTCCAAAAATGAGCCCAAACTCTGGGGACAGCAGTAATGATGTTTTGCTCTCCTGGCACAGGGCTCTATCGCCTGCTGTCTCTGCTGTGTTCGTGAGCAAGCAGCGACGCTTTGGCGAGTGGAAAACAGCAGTTGTGCACAGCAAGAGGGGAAAAAACTAAACAGTATAATAGATGCACATAGCCACTGCGATGCTGCCCGTTGGTTTGCGGAGTCCCATTTGGAAGCCTCGAGATGAGTGTTTTCGTCCTCGCTGTCCTGTTTTGACTGATATGACTGTGAAACTGCACACTCGTTTGCTAACAACCTGTCAATCACAACTCGTTAACCTGTAAGCACGCCCTGGGTAATCCTCCTTTCTGGCATTTAGGATGACCAACATTTACAAAATGCACTTAACGTTTTATTCATCATGACCAAAAACGGGCCGAGGATCAGTTTTGCAACCACAGGTATCGCCCCCCGGTGGCCATTAAAAAGAATACCAGTTTAAGGAACTTCTGCTTTGGCTTCACTTTCCAGGTCCCAAAGCTTGAAATGGTAAATTACTCCATAAATAATACAAGTTCTCTCTGTTACAGCATTTATGTTTTCACTTTTGCCGTCTTAGGGGGCAGGAGGTCTTGATAGGACTGGCGCTGAGCGGGGGAAATGGAGAGTAGGAGATCACATTATCACTTCACTGTGGTGAGCTGTGTGCGAGGAGCTGTCAAGTCTGATCACAATCGAACTCTCAACACCTCCGCTTAATGGACATTCCAAACAGTGAAACATCAAACGAAAGGGGCCTGTTCAACCACATGGAGAGGACGGGCTGGACGCCATCATAACACAGATGACTGGACAATCTGACGAGAGGCCAAATATTACTTAAAAAAAAAACAAAAAAAAAAAACACATACTAGGAATTTGCAGTTTAAGATAACAAATTACATAATTTGGGGAGGCTGAGGATGATTGTGGATGAGGTAACTGGAGTGGTAGCAACACACAGAGTTACAGCACGATTTTTCTCCTCGAGTACCGGATTGGATATCAGTCCTGATCCTGAATTGAAAAGCTGATCGATCTACAGCTTATCCACTCAATTCTACACCACAAATTAGCAACAGCACACTGGCTGCTAACGGGAGTGCTAACATAGCTTGGAGGAAGGCAACAGCAAAGCGACGGCAGGCTGGAGGCATTTCACACGAGCTACAACAGCAGTTTTTATTTGTATGTTTGCAATAGTTTTCAATTTAACTGCAAACTGGTCAAATGCGCCGACACGTCTCAAAGGCTCCAACGATGCTTTCCCCATCCCACTCGCATGTTTTCACTACTGAGGTTGTGGCGTCTGAAGTGGGGATACGCACAAGGGGTCAGCTAGACAAACACTAGCGGGCAGCAAAAATACTAGCCTGCTAAACTTTTTTTTTTTTTTTAAACATATAACACCAGTTGTCTGTTGGTCTTATGCAGCCTCCACTCCAACACCTCTCTCTCTTTGTCTGATAAGAAGTTTCAAACCAGCAAAGTGCAAAGTAAGAGACGACTCCCTGCTAACCACCGTGATTCTGCATCATTTTATTCTGCTAATGAATGCTTTTATGTAGATCTCGTCTGAGAAAAACATTCAACCGGAACACTGCGGGACCACATTCTGCACAGCGTGGACATTAACCTACAAAGAAAGAAGGCTGCTAGTGCTAGCTGCCAGACGTTTTGCTTAGTGAAGAATGGGACTAATGGTTTAAAATAGCTCTTAGACACACACACACAGTTTAACCTCAGTTAAATTGGTTACCTTGTCGATTAAATTTTAACCATTTTCTGACCAATAGACTAGCTGACTAGTCTGATTTCTTTCTTTCGTTTCATCAACTAGTAAATTAGTTACTCCTGTAAAGCCGTGGCTCTTCTTGATGGACTGGTCATGTGAAGTGCAATTTAGACAGCGTCTTGTCCTGCCGTGGTCTCCTCCTAAACGGTAAGTGTTGCTACTGTGAAAAATCCACTAGGTTAAAGGTGGAACAAAGCCTCCCACCATTCCACTTTTCAACCTTTTAAATAAAACAGAATAATAACTAAATCCCCTGACCTCTAAGAGACTACGTAAAAGGGACTCGCGACAGTTCAAATCAAACAGTACAAAGGAGCCTTTAACCTTCATGCCATAGCATTTCCAAAGTGACACTCCTCTCTCCCTGATATAAAAAACCAAAACTAGCTGGCAACATTTGGCAACCTTCAGCTCTCAAAACAGTTACATAACGCTGCTGACTAAAAGACCTGTAATCAAGCCAGTTCAAATGAAATCATAGGGGTTTTTTTGCTGTGTTTGCAAGACTGTTAAATTTAGTTAGCTGTCAATTTCCACCCAACCATCTTCTGTGCATTTTATCCAAATCAGACTACACACTTCAACTTTAACAGGATAATTAAACAGCAAAAAAGGGGAGAAAATCCATGCTATATTCACACTGACACAACTACAACCAAGATCCGATAGCTCTATAAGCCGATATCAAACTCTTACAATCACAGGATCTCGCAGTTACTCTGAACTAGCAGTGGATAACCTTGAGGCACT
Organism: Cichlasoma orientale; assembly: GCA_034780415.1. Taxonomy (NCBI): domain Eukaryota; kingdom Metazoa; phylum Chordata; class Actinopteri; order Cichliformes; family Cichlidae; genus Cichlasoma; species Cichlasoma orientale. Next base: position 6,843 of record JAVDPK010000574.1, read on the forward strand.
TTTTACAGGTGAACTGTCAACCAATCAAAAGCCTTTGCTGCTATCATTTGGTACTTGCACGCGGTTTAAGGACGCTGACATGCCAAGCATTCTTGCAACTGAGCAGTTGTGACCCTCTACTGCCCCCGAGTACTCGCGGTGTCTTTGCAGCACTGTTTCTGCTGCTGGCCTGCTCTTTTTGCCAGCTCAAAAACAAATGAAAAGCCAAACAGAAAATATCACTCTACAAGGAGACAAACGCACAAGGTTATCATTGACGCAACTTCTTTTCAACCTACCTGAGTAATCTGAAACGATTTTTGCAAGAAAAAAAGGCTAACAGGCGTGAGAATGTCAGGATCAAAGCTGTGTATTCAGGCACAGTAACAACTCCTGTGAGCTGCTAACAGAATCTACACACAAATCAAGACTCAGACGTTTGTCACTTCATTGTCAAGCACAACTCTTATGAATAATAGAGGCTGTTGTGTATCCCTGAAAAAACAGATATAAATAAATGCAACTTTTTGCTGGCTGTGTTGTGTTACACATATGTAGTCATGCAAGCTCACCTTCCAGTAGTCCGACTGTAAACTGAAGTACCTCTGGTATGCAGATAATGCTAAATACAAGAACATGTAACAGACAGAGGGACAGGGTCAGTAGGAGGTAAACAATTAGTTACAATTGTTAATAGCTGAACATATTTAGTTCTGCTACACTTAAACTCTTCCCAGAAGGAAAGCACAAATTGCCTAATCAGAATACTTCACTATCAGCATTTTTTTAAGCAGAGTAACGAAACAAGAGTGCAGGCAAAATTTCCTTATGGGGAAAAAAAAAAAAAAAAGAACTCTTAGTGGATCCTAGGATGGAGATTTGGGAGGAAAAAGGGAGCCATCTACACATTGTTCTCTCACCTTTTGGATAGTCCTCTAGCAGAAGGTTGAAGTGGCCGAGCTGGCAGAAAATGTCAGGGTCCACTTTCCCCTCTGCTTTCAGGATGAGGGCATCATAGCAGCTAACAGCCTAAATAAAGAGCAATAGTAGTGAAGCGTTAAAAGGGTGCAAGGGAGAACACTGAGTTAGATGTTTGGTGTGTCCAATGCGTATTACGCAGAAATCATCAGGCTATAAAGGGCTGATACGGCCAAACAAATGTTGATAACTTGTCCTTAATGCTTAGGTCAGTGGATGAGCTTTATTGGAGATGATGATCTGACACAGCTGACTCACATACCACCAAATGGGTGTATTTTTCAGTCCTTCTAGACCTGTTTTGCATAGTCCCAGCTCTGTGCCCAAATATGGACCTGGAAAGTCAGTATTTAAACAACGGATAAACAAATTACGTGCGATAGCCCGCGCTGCAGTCGCTAGGGAGAAATGAATAGTGAGTACGACTGTGTGCATACATGAGAGGGTGAAACAAAGGTGGCAAAACAATTCTGTCAGAGCACTGGAGAAAGTGCGTTTAGAAGAATTAAACAGGGCAGTTTTGTTTTGGACACAATCACTTTCAGCTGCTCAATAATGGCAAAAACCAAACCACCAATACCAACATCACATTTATTTCCCCACTTGCTTACTCACTGATTTGGAACCACAACATAGTAACTGAACTATATTCAATGTAACTCAACTGACAAAAATAAAACAGTAAGTTAAAGAAAGAGGTGTGCTGGATTTATAGACAAAAACATGAGATTAAAGCAAAAATGCTGAAGCAGAATTTGGCACAATAACGGTTTCATCTTGTTTTCATAATGGACAGAAGTCAACATCCTACTTCAAAATCATTTTTACTCAACTGCGGAGTCCTTCTTTGAAAGTATGCCGGTCTTATTGAGTCCATATAAAATCGCAAAAATAAAATGGATACCAGCTACAACTCAGCAAAGAATTAACTACTGCATCAAATCAACCCACGTGGTCCCATCTAACAACACTACATCACCTTAGGGTGACAGGATTCAGTACATTACAGCAGAAGATTAATATTTCAACCCCCGGTACAGCAACAACAGTATTTATCTATTTAGAGTTTAAGCCTTTTTTTTGTCTCTTTCAGATGCCCGTTCTAAAACTTGGCTCTACAATATTGCTGGAGCTGAAGTTGGAACCACTGACGTCAGTGGATTTGGGAGAGGCTACAGCAAGAAAGTCACCAATGATAGGCAGAAGCAATCCACAGATTTTTCCCATCAAAGCTTTCTTGCTAAGGAAATGACCCCAACTTCTGCCAGCAGAGCTACGCAAAAACTAGTTATTAAAACTCTCAAAATGGGGTCTGGCTGTCTAATGGGAACCAACACCAGCACCACGTTGGTAGGAAAGAGGTAGTAGGGGATAATGTTAGCGCAAGAACTGGAAACCAGGCTGGTAGCAGAAGGCAGTACAGAATGGTTCCTTATTTTTTGGCTCATGTTTTGCAGAACTTGTGATTAGCACTGTATCCTTCTGAATCCCATGCATCTCAGTATAACATGGACACTTTTAAGAGAACACAATTGGTTCCAAAAGAGAACCGCTCCACCTGAATCGCAGTTCTCTAAGCTTATCAATTTCTTTTATTAACACTGGCATGTTTTATTCTGACAGCTGTACTTTGCAAAACAGTGATAGCCAACTCACTGTACACCTAAGTCACTTGCATAACTTTCATCTAATCAGTTTCTGCACTGAGTTTAGACTGAGATAAATAAATGGCTGCACTGCTGCTGAAAACTTGCACTGCGCTTATTTGAAATACGTGGTTGCAATACTATGATCAACTCCCTTGCTCTGTAAAACAGGCAACATTTCATATATGCATACTGCTTGGTGACAGCAATTTCCCAAAACATTATTGTTGGAAGAGCACCTTATCTAAAGGTCTATTAAAAGCATGCCCGCATGATTCGTCACTGCACAAACAACTACACTAACTTAAAGAGTTGGGATGCATCAGAAACGGGTTTAAAATAATCCTGCATACAGATTTAACCTATTGTTTTTCTACTTATGAATCTGTGCCTGTGGTCCAGCAGCATACTCTGCAGAGACAGTGTAAATCAACATTGACCACTTATTTAAGCAAACTATACAATGACAAATTTGCTTGCTTTTAATATGCATCTGGGCTGACTCAAACAGTGCATCATGCAGCAAAAAAAAAAAAAAGTATCCCCCATATTTTAAAATGGTAGGGCATAGAAGATAAGGAGAATTAGGCAATAGTGTAGATTAATTTAGGAAGACGCAGCATTATTTAATGGGACAAAACTTAAAACATTATCAACAAGACAGACCGAACAACCAGATGTTTTAAGTTTAATGATGTTGATAGGTCTGGTTGTCCAGCTATCCAGCAGATTATAAAGGCCAGCAACAACAACAAATGTGCAAACACTGAATGTGTGGCTCGGCCTCATCTGAAAGTACACCTCGACAAAACAACGTCCCGAGCAATCTGTTGAGAAACCCAGAAGCCACATGTTGAAGGCACACATCAAGCGCAGGCAGCTCTACTGTAGCAGCGCAGACTGCACGAACACGGTTGATGTGTGTGCGACCAGCGCTACACAATTAATTGCAGCCCCTGGTTTGCACTTTAATCATGCATCTTCGTTATAAACCACTGGACGCCGCCGTCATTTTATCTTTTATGCGAGTGGTGGTTAGCTTAGCCACCGCTGCTATCTAGCTAGCAAACCTCTGCTAGGTATTTTCTCCCCATCCCCGCCATCTTGCGCCAAGTCAAGCAGCCATTATTTTGCAAGCCTAAATTAATACCAAACATTTGTTTTTCGTCCCTAATGTTCTCCAAGTTATGTCGTAATAGCTATAGGTGCGAGCAGGAAGGGGGTGGAGGTGGGAGATAACCGCTGGATAGTTAGCCCTTGCGTGCTAACAGTGAGCTGACGCACAAACCAAACTCTGGCTGTCGTGAGGAGGGGACGGGCGGCATAGTGCGACACAAATATTTCTGTTAACGCCTCTTGGTAAAAGTGAAGAAAGTGAGCGTTTAGCATGTTCTCAGGCTCACTGTGATGCTTCTGCAGATCAAATGCGAGTTAGCTAGGTAGCAAGGTGTCAAATGTTAGTCTCACCGTTTGCAACGCGTGCTTGGCTGCACAGCGAGTAATAACCACTATATTATACGTTTTATTCACACATGCCTTCCGCTTCTTGTGAGCAGTTTTGTTGAAAGCGATATTTTTGCTATTCAAAGTATGTTTTCCACAGTCCGTAATGCTATCACGTACATGGTACATACTCTCAACTAGCGATGACACCACCAATTTCAGCAGGGTGGAGGTTCCCATCAACCTGCAAACGCACTATAGAGCAGTCGGCTAGTTTGGGAATGTTTAATACTAATAAACACAGCAGAAATGAACTGGAGTAGTTTCGCTGTGTACCTGGTAGTGTGCGTGGTGTCTGGTGTATACAGTGATCTAAAGCTGAGGGTTGGTTTGTACAGTGAGTCGCTGCTTCAGCTTCAAAGTTGGGAAAATTATGGTTTGTGTATGTCGCGGCTAGCCTTATAGCAAGAGCTGCGTTGGGAGGTCTGTACCACTTATTTCAGGTGGGATATGCACTCCGTCGGTGGAGATAACGGAGAGAGGCGACTGTGATCCTATTCTGTGGCATACCTTTAACAGCAAGGCCTTCATTCTGGCGCCATCTTCTTGAAGCCTATGAAATCCAAACAGTGAACTGCAAGTAGAGGACAGACAACACAGGCGGTTCCGTGTTACTTGGGGAAGGAGGGGGTGGTGGGGGCAATTGTTGTTTCAAACTGCGCGAAGAAAATTTATTAATTGCAAAAAAAAGAAGCGTATTCAACTATTCACACAATAGAGCCTCTAACCTGTCAATTCCGACCAAGCTCTCTTTCTCTTGCGCTGTTAGCTTCGGAAAGTCCTCTTCGATTTCGGTCGCTTTTCCCGACGCCATTTTCTCCTCGTCATTACCAGCAACGCCGAGACTCCGGGCAGCAGCGGAGGCAGCGGCGGTGAGCGACACTCCGCACGATTTCATGGAAAAGAACTGGGAAGATCAACGGCACCGAGCAACTCCGCCAAAATGCAGTCACAACGAAAGTGTTGCACAGCTATCCAGGATTAAAACGGGGCGTAGTGTAATTCTTGCCAAATCCTCAAGGAAATGATCCCTTCAAATTATCTTCCACACTCCTCATTGTACACCAAACACAACGTGTATTCCAGTGCCAATTTATGCATGAAGTTGATGTAATGTTGGGTTTTAGGAGTGAGTGTTATTTGATAATATCGCAAACTTCCCCAACCAGCGGCTCAAAGTTGTTGTAATTGTGTCACACAGGCAAACGCACGCCGCCACCGTCGGCACGCCCTCCGCTCGTTCTGCCCAATCAGCGGGCGGCATTTGCGGTCACGTGATTGTCTCCCCTTGACGTGTTGCGAACACGCGGACGGACACGCGCACGCACACATCAAATGTGCGTCCAAGTCCCGCCTCGTGTGCTGCGCTTGGTTGTTCACGCTATATTATGATTACGTAACTGTTTTTCAAGGTAACTCATTGGTTATAATAGCTGTCATGTCTGTCAAGGATATTTGTTGCAACGTCGCACATGTACTTTCTGACTGATAGATGTATAAACAGATACCAGCTCGAGAAACGGGGGTCTCATTCTCATCCAAATAACAGAAATAAAACATGAATAAAACATAAATAAGCTGTGAAAGGAACTGCATAAATAGTAAACAGTCCACAAAAGAGCATAATTCAACGTTAATTGTATTTGTAAAGATTGTGCCACGATAACTACACCCTTGTTGAAGTTTTGTGTCATTTATGTAATTTTTTCTTTTTCTATGTATTTTGTAAGCTTTACCAAAAGAGCAACTTATTACACAAATAAACATAGTGCCCCACCAATCCAAAGAAAATGTAAAAATCTCCCCATCAAAATCACAATATGATACAAGGCGAATACGTAATAATACATTTACTGTTTGTCTGTTTTATTTATTTACTCTCCCACTCTGCACACCAGGTTATTAAGAAACTCATTCAGTGAGTTAAATGGATGGATGGAAATCAATAATACAAATATGACCTAAATAAATGAAAGCAGCTGTTGTCAGGTAGGATTAATCTATTACATCAGACAACGAGGAAAACAAGATCCTTGGATAATCATATCCACCTGGACACATTTATTCTTTTATTTTGTTGAAGCAATAATATCCATAAAAGAACACACTAAGATGATGTGGTTGTACATTTTTACCTCACTTAAGGGGGAAAAAAAATAGTCACTACCTATTCCTTTGGCTGCCCATACCTGCGTCCCAACAACCTTCAGAGCACTGAGTGTCCTGCAGGTCACCTGATGGAGTTGCAAGGTTGGAATAATCTTTAGATGTTCAGAAGTTTTTATATAAAATAAAATTATTATTATTAGTATTATTAGTATTATTAGTAGTATTATTCTGCGTGAAGAAGGGCATTACTTTATCTGTAGTCCTGCCCGCGTCTTGGTTTCTTTTTACCGTCCAAAATATGCAAATGACGCCAGACGTGAAGGCAGCTGAGGACAGACCAGTGCGCTCCAAAATGGCGAATCGCAAGGGTAAGCAGGCCTGTAAAGTTATTCCCTGTGAATCAGAACCAGGACGCTTGTTATCCTCGCAGTAGGCACATTTGGTAACGTTCACGTCGCTGTTTTTGAATCGTTGAAGCTATTGCTCCGTTTCCTCTGAAGCGCTGACTCTTTCTCCGGGCGCAGCATTATAGCTACCGTAAACTTTTACTGCTAGCTTTGGTTGTGAAGTCATTCTAACCTAATTTGAGGCGCAAGAATTTTAGTTGTAAAAAGTTGTAATGAAACTACAGGTATCTGCCTCTGTCATAGCGGGACGCCTGCAAAGTGAACGAGAAGTAAACTACCACAGTTTGTCGTTAAGTTACGGATAATAGCATCCAGAATGTAGCATTGGTAATCTTCCCATAACATTAATAATGCAACTGTGTATGTAAAATTGCTCACTGCTACACTCATTATTTTATGCTAGCTGTTTAATTTTTCTTGTATGTACAGACGTGGAAGAGGAGATTTACGACAAGGTCGTGGATCTGACAGAATATGCCAAACGGCAGCCATGGTGGAACCGCCTTTTCGGAAAAAATTCGGGCCCCATAGCAGAGAAATACTCTGTGGCCACACAGATCGCAATAGGTGGAGTGAGTGGATGGTAAATATTCTCATTGGAAATGCATTACGCTGCCTTTAGTGTTCCTAGATAACTTCCCCACTTAGCTATAGTATTGGTAAATATGAATATGAATGGCTGAGGAATTCCCCAATGCTAAATTAGGTGATGCCAGATTAAATTAGGCACTCTTAGATTGCTCTCTGTCTCATCTTGTCTCTATTTTCTGTTGTCTGGACATGGCTGCCTTTATTTCATAGAGTACTCTGCAAAAGTCCTGTGCCTCCCACATTTCTTTATGCTTTGCCAGGACTATGGGAAATAGGTGCAGAGATTTATTGGAACATGTGCATGTGGAAATACAGCATGTAAGGCAAAAACAGAGTTTGTACAATACTAACAACCTTGAAGTTGACCACTTTTATTCTTCAGTACAGCCTGAACTCTCTGAGGCAGCTTTCTTGTCATTTCTTACTTAGTCTTCAGGAACATTTCTCCAGGCTCCTTGAAGGGCATTCAAAGCTCTTCTTTGGATCTTGGCTGCCTTTTGTTTTGTTCTCTGTCACGCTGATCCCTACACAGCCTCAGTAATGCTGAGGTCCAGGCTCTGAGGAGGACAGTCCAGGTATGGCAGTATGTTTGGGATCACTGTCATGCTGAAAAATGAAGCTGTTCCTAATCAGACACTTTTCACATGGCATTGCATGGTGGATCAAAGTTCTTTTCTGTATTCATGATTCCATCAATTTTGACAAGCTCTCCAACGCCACTGGCTAAAATTCAGTCCCAAACCATAACAGAGCCTCCACTGTTTCTAACAGATGGCTGTGGACGGTCATTGCAAGGATAAGCAGTACCTCGATTTGAACCGAAAGTTTCAAATTTGGATTCATCACTCCATAAGACCTGTTACCACTAATTTGCAGTCCAGTTCTTGTGTACTTTGGCATACCTCAGCCTTTGTGCCACTGCCAGGATTGAAAATGAGTGAAAAGGCAGCCAATGTCCAAAGAAAGCTTTGAAGAACCTATTGCTTAAAACTACTTTAAAATACTACAGGAATGTCTGACTCCTTGGAAGCAAAATATAAAGAAATGAGGACTAGCTCAAGACTTTTGCATAGTACTGTATAATATACAGTATATGCTCATCTTGCTGTTCAGGCTTTACTGTAATAGAGGCAAAACAGTGTTTTGCCATCAGTTATGAAAGCAAATTTCATGCTCTAACATTATAACTGCAGTTAAAGTGTCTTACCAAACAATGTTTTAGTTATAATTTATCAGTGTGTCCATTCACTATCATGCAAACCATATATATCATATAAACCATATTAGATTGACTATTATGCTGTATTTTCAACTTGCCTCAGGTGTGCAGGTTACCTCTTCCAGAAGGTTGGAAAAGTTGCTGCTACAGCTGTGGGGGGCGGTCTTCTGCTGTTGCAGGTATTATTGCGTCACTTTGCATAAATATGTGCGGGTTCAACTTTTCAACAGATTGACAGCGTTTTGGTGAATATCTCCCTCTCCAGGTCGCTAACAACAGTGGCTACATCCAAGTGGACTGGAAGAGAGTAGAGAAGGATGTCAACAAAGCTAAGAAGCAGTTAAAGAAGGGAACAGATCAGGCAGGCCCTGAGCTCAACACGTTTGTTGAGAAGGTAAAGCTTTTCTGAGTCGTCTGGTTGATTGTGAGAGCATTTTCGCCCTTCCATTACAGTTGAAAATGAGACAGCGAGGACAGTCTGATGGACTCGCAGTTGGAAGTCTTAACCATGTAACGCCTTCATTTACAGGTGTTTGTCACAGATACCTTTCTTTCTTTAACCATGTTTCCTGCCATTAACAACACTGAACATTTAAAAGGCAAATGGCCAAAAATGATTCTTAATAAAACATCCAATAAATAAATAAAATTATCAGTAATCAGCATTCAACTTGGCAACACTTTGGGGCAGTTATTTCAGGCCGGTCCAGACTCATATCTTCATGAATAACTTTTTCAAAGGACACTGGCAATCAATTCTGATTAAGAACTAGTTCATGAGTTTAGTGACTTTGCATCTAAAAAAGGTTTTAAAAGCCATTTTCACTGCACATACTTGGATACACAATGCTATGCGACATTAACATTTAATGGTTATGGTTCAGTTCTAAGTGCAGACGTGATCAGTGTCTCTGGGTCGTCCCGCCAGAGCACTGAACAAATGGCACGAGCTCACGTTCCAGATGCAGTAAGCCAAGAACAACAATAGGTACACTTGTTTGTCTCTGATATTATAACAAGTAGATAGACCTACAACCACACAGCTGAAACTGCTGTGAATGTTGTGCACATGGGTGCAACAACTCGGCTTGTGTTACAGTCGTGAAAAATAAACTCTTCACATGACTCTGTGCAGTTGTGAAAAATTAGGTACACCTTATGATTAAGTCGCTTGTAGAACCAGTGTCTCACATTGATGTGGAGGAATTTTGGCCCGCTCTTCTTTACAGCGTTCATTGAAGTTTGTAGCATTTCAATCAGGTTCAGATCTGGACTTTGATTGGACCATTGCAGCACCTTCATTCTTTTCTTTTTCAGCCATTCTGCTGTAGACCTGCTGCTGTGCTCGGGATCGTTGTCCTATTGCAAGATCCAATTTCAGCCAAGCTTTAGCTGTCAGACTGATGGCCTCACATTTGACTCTAGAATACTTTGGCATTCAGAGGAGTTCATGGTCAGTGCAATGACTGCAAGAAAGGTTAGATATCACTCCTCCACCACTGTGCTTCACAGCTGGTTTGAGGTGTTCGTATGCTAATTGGCTTTCTCCGAACCTGGTGCTGTGCATTATAGCCAAACATCTCCACTGTGGTCCGGTCTGTCCAAAGGTCATTGTTCCAGAAGTCTTGTGGTTTGTTCGGGTGCATCTTATTGAAGCTAAGCTGCGCTGCCATGTTCTTTTTAGAGAAACGGGCTTTTCTCCTGGCAGCCCTTCCAGACAAGCCATAATCATTCAGTCTTTTTCTAATTGCACAATCAAGCACTTAAATATTTACTGAAGCTTGTAGTGTTTGAGATGTTTTTGGGGTTTTTTTGCAGTTTCTCTGAGCATTGCACGGTCCGACCTTGGGGTGAATTTTCTGGGACTTTCACTCCTTGGAAGATTGTAGCATTGTGTTAACACACACCCGATTGCTCCAGACCAGCACACTGCCAGATTCTGCGTTTATAGAGGCGCTCACACTTGCTGATCATTAATTCATCAAGTGCATTTGATTAGCAGCATCTGGCCACTGCTTACTCTCTTAATTCTTAAGAAGGCAACAAAGGTGTACTTATTTTTTCACAGGACTGTAAGTTTAGTGAGTTGGTTATTGGTTGGTTCTTAGTGGGCAGAGGTGGGAAAACTCGCCCTATATGGGAACTCAGAGTTCTGCTGTAGACTACTACTCAGTATTCATTGAGTGCCACACTTTACCTCTGCCCTGATGCTGTTAGCACTAAATTACAGCCAGTTTGTTATCATGCATCCTTCCAATATTCTTCCTCACTAGTTTAAATTTTCTAAAATCTTTTTTTTTTTTTTTTATCAAAAGGTCAACTTGCGCGCCGGTGACTGTGGGTGACTATCCGCCCGGAGTTGTAACTATATTAACTACTGAAATGTGTTTTGTGTCTTTCAGTCCAAAGAGTTTGTGAAGAAAAACATTGTCGTCACGAGTGGCTTCATCGGAGGATTCCTGCTCGGCCTGGCGTCTTAGGGCCCGCCGAACGGAAGGAGTGTATTGGTTTCTGTTTTTTTTTTTTTGATGTCATTGCAGGAGTGTTCTCAAGTGTTTTAACAACAATCAACCAACAGATACCAGTTTAGCTTGAAGCTCTGTGTTTCTAGACGAGCTGCACTGCAAATCCTTCTGTTTCTAACACCCTGTTTCCAAGTACTGTCGATCAAGACGCGGCACTTATTTATTAGCTCGGAATGGCCGTCTTGAAACGCTCCATTTTCAGCGCCAAATAATAATACATATCATGGAAAACGAATGTTTCTGTTTTGTGTGTATTTAATTACTAAATGGATGGTTGTTCCAGAAGGAAAGATTTGCCACTGTTACTGTGCACAGTTTGTAGAGATAGACTTCAGTTCACCTTCACCTGGCAGGAGAAGCCTTTAGGATTTTCCATCAGTGCCACAGTTAAGCTTTTTTCACTTCCACGCATCATAATCATCTTCAGAGTGAAAACTTGAAGTTTAGCATAAACGTGCTGATAAATGAGGGGTCCTTCTGCCTTTGGAGGTGCTGCATGTTTTGTGGCTTACACCAGTCTCTGCTGTCTCTTTTTTTAATGTATAATGGTTAGCAGTGATTTCATGCTGTAAGTACTGATGGTTGTCGTTTCACTATTATGTAAGTAAATAAAAATACATGAATTGTGTGTAATTCATTTACAAGTACAAATGAATTAGTCTGTTAATGTGCATGTACTTTAAGACGTTTGTAGTGCAGCACACAAACCTGTAGGAGTAGTTAATTAGTAGTTGATGGGTGAAGACATGAAAATGAGATATTATACTACAGTATATTTCTAACCAAGCAGCTCATTCTCTTGACAGTTTCTTTAAAGATGGAACACATTTTGGGGGCAGATGTGAAACGTAAAAGTGAGGTCAGAGGTCAAATGTGACATTTAAAATCTTTATACGGTACTTTCTATATGTTGACAGCCACACGCGTAAGAATCGTACTTTCTAAGTTATAAGGCTTTTGTCCATTTTCTACCAATAAATCATAAATTTGACCTTGAACACCTCGGTGGATGTAAGCCAAATTTTAATGGACTCTTAATATGAGCCCGCTGTGCATCTCTATAAAGTTTAATCAGAATTCATTTAAAACATTTTGAGCTATCGTGTTTACAGACAGAACGACGTGCAGACGCTACCAAAAGGCATGATAATTACTTCTAAATTGTCTAATTAAAGATAATATGTGATATCTGACATCATTAGAAGACTTTTTTGAAGGACATCAAAATCCTTAGAAGTAAGTGTAAGTCCTCAGCACTGGGCGGTGTTGTGCCAAAAAGTGATTTCTGATGTTTCTATTTGTTTTGTTAATGTGTAATGTCTTCGCTTATATTGGTAAATAGACTGTAGTCAACAAGATTTATGAAGGATTTATATATATAACAAAGAAATGACCTTTTTTGCAAGTATTTTTATGTCTCTGCATTTTTGTACCTACGTTATGATCAATCCAGTACTTTTTGGCCATTTAAAATACCTTCACAGAACTGGGATGATAGGTTTGTTGCAATTTCAGCCGCTCTCTTAGTCAGATCTCTGTGAAAAAAGACATTTTAACGTCAATGACAGCTTATGCCCTGATAAATAAAGAATACATAGAAATTACAGCCGAAAGGTGATTGCAGCTTGTGACAGGAGTGTTGTTTCTCACTCAAAATGACTTGATATCATTCATGTTTGACATATACTTCGGAAAAAGTCATTTACAACAGTTTAAATACAGCCAGTCATTTTAAAAATTTATTTATTTATTTTGGCAAATATCGGAAATCACCTTTGGCACCTTGAAATCCCTCTGGGTTACTTTGCAATGGTCACCAGAACATTTAAAAAAAAAAAAAAAAAGAGCGAGAGATATTTTTGTGTACAAAAATAGTTTTTTAATTGACTACGTCATCAAAATATACAATGAACAGCAATTTGTATCAATATTGTTATAATATTGATACAGATTTGACACATTTTATTGGTTCTTCCGGTTAGTAAGAGACTTTAAAAAGAGTGTGGGGG
>JAVDPK010000574.1:19908-35721 GCA_034780415.1 Cichlasoma orientale
GTACTCTGTGGGGGGCCGGATGGAAAGCTCTGGGGGGCCGGATGTGGCCCGCGGGCCGCCAGTTGACGTTCCCTGATATATGTGAACATCCGACTCCAGACGAGTCTGTGCCTCACTCGTCACAAACACGTCACTGGTGGTAACCAACAACAAAGCGCTGAACCTTCAGGGCCGCTGAGTTTTATAGAGACAGTAATACAATATTACAGCTTTTAGCGTCATGGCGTTACCATTTCTGCCGGGAAATTCTGCCAATAAGCGAGTAAGTTTTCCTCGTTCTCACAAACGTACCGAGTTTCGCTGACAGCTGAATGTATCAGAGTATTTTAGCTAGATCCAAGTCACCGCCGATATCCTTGATTAAATAAGGATTAAATTATCGTGTTGATCCTGTTAACCATAAAGCTACTTGTATTAAGGATTTCAGCTTCAATGGAGATAAGCTATGTCATATAGAATAGAATAGAATGCCTTTATTGTCATTATACAGGATGTACAATGAGATTGAGCTTGACCTATTGAGCGACTGCTTTTATTAAAAGCAATTAAATAATGTGTCCGCATACACATCAGAAAGTATATAGCTGCGCCCCTGCATATGGACATCAATTTCAGGTGTATGGGCGTGTAATTTTATGTTTCAGCTTAAAACTGTTAAAGTTTCATCACGTATTCTTGATCAGAAAATAGTTTAATGGCCGGAAAATTTGCGCTGTCGCAACAACAACAACAACAAAAAGTCCGTAAGTTTAGACAAAGTTGAACTATTCCGTTTGTTTTAAAGCTATTTTCTCAGTTCTTACATTATCAACGTGGCATATCTTAAATATCTTACTTCCCTGTTCATAAATTCCTGTTTTCCTACTAAAAGCTTTTCGTTTTTATGGGTTTTGAGTTTTTGTAGTTTTTATAGATCTTTTACGTTTGTTTCAGTGGGAATATGCCTCAGAAGAAAGATTTATTTCCTTTGTACTATTGATTCATTCTTTAGTTTTGTTTCTTAATTAACTATCTATTAATTAATTGTGAAGCGTTACTAACTTGATCGTTTTCAGTCTCCTGATGTTGCTTTTTGCACAGCCCTCAACCAAACTCTTCCCAAAGAAAAGCATTCTTTGAGTCATTTTCGTTGACGATTGGTTGATTAATTAATGGTTAAACATACATTTGATGTCAGCTTTCTGTTTGCCATACTTCCCCCTCTCTTTCCTGAAAATTTCATTTAAATGTCTTTAAAATCAGACAAAAAGTGTAAGCTTTTCTGTGTGTAATCCACTTTTAAGATCACAGTTTTCCATTGATCATAATGGTAAAACAATGCATACTATAGGAGTAGCTAATTGACTGTAACTTCATTATTGTTTGGGCTATTGGTGTGGTTTTGGTATCAAAATGTATCTTTTTTCCACACTCTTTCTATCTGCACAGATTTCAGATATAAATGAAAAGAATGAAAACTTTTGTAACATTCCTGCTAAGCCTTTTTCATGCTCTATGATGAGCTTCGTAGTACTGAACTGAAAAGAGATATATACCCAAGCTATATTATATACAGTATTTTACCACAGAAAGCAGTCATGACACTCAAGGAATTAAAACCTGTAGGAGAATTTTATAACAGAAAAGGTGGCGGAGAAGTATATGCATAGTTTATATGTTTCAGTGAGCACTGACTTGAGACGCCTGCAGGAAAGACTTTGGTAGCAGTACATTTTCCAGGGTGAAACATCTTATTCTGGAGCAGAGTCACTAAACTTTTTCCCCCAGAAAAGATACAGTATAACTGCCCAGATATATGTTTGCCTTTCTGTACCACAGCTGGGGAAGGAAAGATTCCACAAATCCCAACATTTTGACTGTTTCAATGGAGTCCCTATGATGGTTGGGTCTGAGAAGCCAGGCATTGGAGGAGAGCATTTGGTCGGCCAGAAGATTAAACCAAAGTACTCCCTCTATCCCAGAGGAGGGGGCAGTGGTTTACCAGTATGGGTAGCCTTTGACAAACAGGTGAATAAATAATAATAGAATTTATTCAGTTTTAATGCTCCAGCTTTGTGTTATTTTTTTATGTTATTAGTTGGGTGCAACGCTTCCAATAGATTGTTACTCATTCAAGCAAAATACTCAAAACTATAATTAAAATTGGCATTTTTTTTTAAAAGTCTGCAGTCATTTCTAGAACGAAACATTTGCCATTTCATTAACAAATCTCATGCATGTCCACCCAGGTTCTGCGTTTTGATGCGTACTTCCAGGAGACTGTGCCTCAGGCTCAGTCTGAGACATACAGAATCAGGAAGTGTAAGATCTACTTCTTCCTGGAAGATGACACCATACAGGTGGTGGAGCCGGAGTATAAGAACAGCGGCATTCCTCAAGGTGTCTTGTCCTGATTTGCAAATCTGATAAACTGTGATAATTAATTTTAATGCATAAAAAACCATATCAAATGTTTAAACTGATAAAATATACAATTTTAAGAACATAATAAGGTCACTTTGAATTTGACGTCAGCAAAAGTTGGAAAAGTTGCGCCACGTTTCCCACTGTGAAGCATCCGACAGTCTGGAAACATCTGGAAACAGAGCAGCAGCTGGACGTCTGATATAGGAGTCTAGCGGCTCAAGCTGTAATAGATGTAATGTATAGCCTGCATTCGTGGATGGCACGGTGAATCCGGTGACTGGATAATTTGGGGGGGTTTCGAAGATCATCGACATCCAATATTGATTTTCCAGTTTGTCTCTTGCACACAGATTTATTAAGATCATTAGGAGAAATTGAACAAGATCTATTGAAATACAAATAGCTGATTGGGCGATTAGACTAGAGATGGGAATTAGGTAGGACCCCTGATGTTGCTGCCATCAAATTCAGCGACCCATCTTTTCTTAAAATGGGGCGTTTTCTCAATTTAAGCATTTGATATGTTTGCAAGGTTCTACTGCTTTCATACCCGTTTGCTACCAATTCCGTGTTGCTGATCCCTGTCACAGGAACATTCATTCATCGCCACCGCATCCCGCTGCCTCCTCCGAACGAACACCAGTTCTACAACTTTTTCCATTTCAACATCAACCAACAGATGGTGATGTACTCTCGCACGTTCACCGTGACTGACTGCGACGCTTTTACACGGAACTTTCTCACAAAACACGGGGTGCACGTGAACAACCCTGCCGCCGTACCCGAGGACCCCTACAGCAGCCTTCGGGAACAGGTGGGCATCTGAAATCAATTATTTAGAATTTTGTAACTTAATTTTTTTTTTAAATAAGTGTTGAATTATTTAGTCTTGTCAAAATTACATTTTAATCCTCCCTAATTTAAAAAAGAAATCGACACATCTGTTTGTTTTCCCGCTGCTGAAAATCGCTCTCTCTCTCTTTCAGCTCGAAAAGAGCATGCAGCCACTTCGGCCGTATGAGAGACACGACACCCTGAAGCAGTTCCTGGACCATGACCGCAAAGTCCTGCGCTTCCACTGCTTCTGGGATGATGGGGATTCGCGGGAGCTCGTGCTGCACTACTTCCTGGCTGATGACACCATCGAGATCCGGGAGGTGTTGCCCCCGAACTCCGGGAGAGACAAAGTGTCCAAATTCCTTCGCCGCTGCAGACTACCTAAGGTAAGGAAGCGTGATAAAAGCCGTTGAAAAATAATGTTTCCAGCCCCCTGAGCCACTCGGTCAAGGAGTGTAAGGAAGAAACGCGCAGGGTTAAATAAAAGGAGCTTAAGGTTGAGCTATTTACCTTGTTTAGCATTTAAAGGTGGTTACTCCTAACCCAAAGGCTTGCAGTGTCTCTGTTTCTGCTTGTATTGCTTTTTTTCTTCTTCTTCTTCCTGCCTTCATGGAGGCTTCACTCTGACAGGACTCCTGTAGTGCCCCGTCTCCCTCAAGCGTTTTGGCTTTCTCCTCCAGTTACTGACTGATCAAGCCTAATTCATCCCGAAGGACAGCCAGGCTTCAATCATGTCAGTGTGTGACTGTGTGTTTTCAGTCCAGTAACGTTGTTTGCTCTGGTGCCTTTTTATTAAATGTCAGCCTTAAAGGTTGACCAGAATCCGCCATCCAGTGGGACATCACCGTGTCCTTAATGACAGACCTCATTCCCTTCTTCAGCCTCTCTTTTATCCTTTCACTAGTCTTTTCATTTCTCTTACCAGGCGTGTTTCATGCAGAACAGTATTTGTTTCTATTAAGTATTTTTTTTCATTTCTGCTGTTTTCTGTCTGCGCTTGTTATTTTTTTGTAGCATGTTCCAGACAGAATCAAGCAGCCTGGAGAGATAACAGACCGCACGGTGCTCAACGTGCTTACCTCCAGTACTATGGGTACTATGGGGAACCGCTACATACTGGACAACCTCAACGTATGTCCCGTCTCACCCACACTCACACTACAAACATGCTGACGTGACGGCCTGATGTTATTTGAGAGGTCACGAAGAGTCTTGGCCGTGAGGCAGACTGTCGTGTTTCTCGGTGATTAAGCCTAAAACCAGCTATTAAGACACTCTTCAAGAGTTAAGGATAAACGATGTGTCAAATTATTATAATCCAGTAATCCAGTCCAGGGGAAAGATCGCTTCTAATAGAGTACTGTGCAAACATCTTGGTCACCCTTCATTTCTTCATATTTTGCTAGGAAAATGGGAAATAGACTCAGTTTATCGAAACATATGCATACATACATACATACAGGGAAATACAGTACATAAGGTAAAAAATTGAGTTTATGCATTTCACTCAGTAGAATAAAGACTTAAGATCCTCCATGACTTGGGCCCAAAGATTAACTTCTTCTTTAGCTCCATGGACAGTTTGAGTCTTAAGTATCATACAGTACAGGAAAGGGACATTACTGAGTACAACTTCACGCAGTTTAAATGGGAGAACCCGATTCTGCGCTAATGCACGCCGAGACACCTCCGTCTTATTGTTATATCAACTAATCAAAGGCTGTAGCGTGAATGGCCAGTGACATAATTTGATGTTTGGTAAAGAAAGTCCCCCCCGCCACTCTGTCACTCTGCATGATAGATAACCTAATGCAGGGGTGTTTACCATTCCAGACAAATGTAATTTGTGCCGGAAACCAGTTGCAAGTGACAAAGGCAACATTGAACTTACAAATGAAAGATCTCAATGAGGACCAGCTTTTGAGATCACAATAAATCATAATGAGGGTGTACTCAAAATTAACCTTGACAGTTGACTGCAAGGATGCTGAGACATCAATGCCCAGGTATTTAATTTTATTAGCCACTGGTATAACAGATGGCAGTGACATGCCTTTCGCTGGATCATTCAAAGGTAGGAATGCAGATTTAGTCCAATTAATCCTGTACTCTGATATGTCATCCAAACTTTTAAAAATGGATAAAACATTAGGAATAGATTCCTGTGCATTTCCTACATAGAGGAGAATGTTATCTGCGTGACAAAGGAAGCAAAACAAAATGTAAAGCACAGGGTACAGGAGGTTAGGAAAATAAAGCAGGAAGTGAATAACAGGAACGCAGACTCAGGTATGCCGAGGGAACAAAACTCAGAAAGCTAAAGTAACACTAAGAACATAACCCATAACAATCGCTGCATAGATCAATCAAATAAAAACTCTTGGTCATGGACCCAGGACCGTGACAGGTGCTGTGTGTTTAGGTAAATTCAGTTCAACATTCTGTAAATATTTTTTTACTCGTGTTATTTTCTACATTCTTTCCGCTCTCACCTGCAGACAGGAGCTGTCCATGAGGACTTCTATAGGGACTGTGATTTGATCATAGGTGGGGAGGTGAATGTGTGGGGCAGGAGAGTGATCCTCACCGACTGTGACGACTTCACCAAAAACTACTACCACCTCAAATATGGCATAGGTAAACACCACTGTTGTGCTGCTGATTTGTTTTTCTTTATGTCGGTATTGCTGCCAGTGTTTGCACTGTTTTGGACGAAAGCTTTGAAAAGTTTGGGCACATTTTGAATAAAACAAAAAAAAAGGATTTTAAGCATTTGAACAAATGACATTATTCCTGGGGATTTTCAGTCCTGTCTTGCATTGCATTAATCTGAACACTTGGGGGCAGTAAGAGCAAGCGTCAGCCAAAGCCATCGCCTTCATATGGAACTGATTCCTGAATCCCATAGTACAGGAAAGGTTTGCTTGGAAAATGAAGTCTGTCTGTCTAAAGAGAGCATTCCTTGCTCAGTGCTCATTAGAACAAATAAACAGACAGAAGATACTTTGGGCCTCCGGTTGAAGCTAAAGGCACTGAGGATTACCAGAGGCACACTGCTCCCCAGCAACAAAAACCCAAGCTTGCTCTCTGCCACCCTGGGCAGGTTTTGGGGGCTTGCTGCATTAGTCACAGTGGGAAACCGGGCAGAGGCCCCGATGACAGGCCACTGTGATGGAGGCATCCCGTCTGGCTCTGAGCAGTCAGAGGTCAGCTCAGGGATGGATTACCCGTTTCCCTGTGATCATTTCAGCTCTCCTCGTGGGTTTCTTTTCTTCTTTTAAGTGTTTTTTGTCTCTTCTTTCTCCCGCTTCCTCTCAGTGGACTTCACCCCAGTGCAGAACAAAGCTCCGCCAGCCCCTAAGCCCCCGAGGCCCGTGCCCCCCTACAACGGCTTTGGCTCGGAGGAGGACTCACTGGGCTCCTGCCAGCGCCTCCTTCCCAAGCCCCCACAGAAAGATTTCCACAAATTTATGGCGAAAGACAGGTTGGATGAGTTCAAGTCACAAATGACTGAAATATTGTTATCTCTGCTTACATGCATGTGTGTGTTAGTAGTCGCCCCCAAGCCTAGTGTGAGCTTGTCTCCGTAGATACGGCCTGGAAAGTAAAGTGCTGAATTTCCAAGCTAAGATGATTACAGCTGATCCAATTGACAGCGAGCGGGTGTTCATCATCTCCTTCTACCTCAGCGATGACACCATCAGTGTGTTTGAACGCGTACAGAAGAACTCAGGTAAAAATGTCTGGACCTCAGCTGCACCAGAGCTGCTCCGAGGACTTGAGATAGAAGTCGATGACCCTCATGGTTTGGGTATGTTTAGCTAACAGTTACCACGTCTTGTAGGTGTCCTTGGCGGTAGGTTCCTCGAGCGTGGTCGTGTAAAGAAACCAGGCCAGGAGCTGTTTAAGAGTGAGATGTCTCAGTACTTCACACCTCAGGATCTGTATGTTGGAGCTACCCTCTGCCTCAACAGTTTCAACTTCCAGCTTCTGGATGCTGACGAATACACATTGAACTACATGGAGCAGCACGCCGAGGAGGTAAAACGGGGGAAGACGGTATCACGAGCTCGCAGTCATCTTTTCCTCTAGTGTTAAGCATGTTTTCTGTGTTACTGTTGAAAGTTTCCCAAAGCCAACATGGGCACCATCCTCAGCAAACTGCGGGCCATTCCGGAGGAGAAACACAGCGAGATCAGGAAGTTCCTGACTCTCAGTGACCCCAGCAACACTGGCTTCATCCCTTTTGAGTCCATAAGGTACCACAGCAAAAATGCTTACAGTTTAATCCCTAGCCCACAAGTGCCGAAGAACGTGATTAGTGTACTCAGTTCTACAAGGTGAAATTAGCGCCAGCACCTCCTGTCAGCTGAGCGCAAGAGAAGGGTCTCAGTTCCTCACCATAAAGGGATTATGAGGCTAATTATTAACTATATGCATGCACAGCCAGGTGGCATGAAGCTTACATGGTGCTTTATTTGAGACTAAGTAGTTTCTAGCCTGTTTTAGGGATGAAAATATAAAAAGTGACACAAGGAAGCAAAGAGAAGTCCTGGAGACAGCATATTTAAAGTTAGGACTGTGAGAATCGGTTAGTGTATGTGTATTATTTTCTCCTGCGTGTGCTGCAGGAGCCTCCTTCTGGGACTGGACTGCGATCTGTCTGAGCACGAGGTGCTGGTGCTGGGACGATGTTTCTCAGAGCGCGAGCAGCCCGAGGTGGACGTGGGTCTGATGCTGGCCGTGGCCCAGAGCCTCCTCAAGAAGGAGACCTTTGAGAAGTTTCCTCACATGGCCAGAGCATTCGCACACCAAGACCGACACAAGTGAGACAAAATACCGTTGCAGCACAAACACAAACACATGCACAAAAACACACAAGGCGGATCGCGTCACAACAAGGCATCAATCACGCAGCCTGTGGCCCCATATCTCAGAGCAGCGATTCGTTCCAGCAACGCGAGAGCGGAGCATTGGAACCAGATGGATGCTTAAGACTTGTTTAGGCCAGAGGACACGCACACACACACGCACACACACACACACACACACACACAAACTCACACTCCTTGGTCCTCGTGTGTTTCTCCTTCTCTGTCACCTTCATTTTGTTTTTTTGCATAAAATCTCACATGTAATGCAGATACGCTACATGCACCCCTCTGATAGGACCTTTCACCCACTTTCAATGCTTGGCTTAGCCTGCTGGTTTGTTTATATGACTCTGTTGACACCCTCGGTAGGCATCAAATTGTTCATCAGCATCCCAGTAATAAGGATGGCATGACGAGAATGGGCCTCTGGACTCGCTGGCATTACTGTGGAAAATAACTGTGTTGTTGCAGGACAGACGTCCTCTGTTTTAACACAGTGTCGCTTTAAAGCGTTTCCCACCGTGTCGGTCCTTATGGGAATTCCATGTATTTTATGTTAAACTAACAACAAAAGCCAGCTCATGTTGCCGCTGATGGCACATTGTCTCTGATGTAATGTACTGGCCTCTAAGCAGCATGTTTTTTTTTCTTTGAGCCTTTCTCGAATTTCTCTGCAAACAGCAGGCGCACAGCCAGTGTGAGTCCGAACTGCAGTCAGCAAACCGCAGCTTTGCCTTTGCCATATGCTGGATGTGTTCTTGTTTTTTCTGCAGGACATGCCGTCTATCCACAAACGAGATAAGGACCATTTGTAAAGCCTGCCACCTTCCCCTGTCCAACAGCCTGCTCGAAGGTCTCCTCAGCAAGTAAGAGCCCACAAATCAGTTTGGAGTAGAGCAGTTCAAGGTCCCTCTGAATTTTCAGAACATTTTCAGAATAGTTTTGAAAGATTTATTCTCCCTGATGTAAAGTGCAGGCCGCAGCCTTTGTTGCTCTTGAAAAAATGATCAACCAAACTGAAACCCATCAGCATGAAGTGGAGCCTGGTTTAAACCCTTTCATGATGAGTTATCATGTTTTTCTTCTTTTTATTATTTCATTTAGATTTTGTTTTCTGTTCAGTTTATTTTCAGTTAATTTGCCCCTTTCAGATTTTATCTGCTTTAATAGAGTTTAGTTTAAGTTTGGTTTTTATTCGTTTCAGTTTTAGTAAAAAAAATTTTTTATTGTTTCATGGAGGTATTTGTCTGGGGGAGAAATTTAAGACATCCCAGTCACAATCTGCGTCAGCATCTCCTGATGGAGACGTTTTCTGCATGTTTTTATTTTTTATTTTAGCTGCTTTTGTAAGCCTCAAATATTGTTTTTGGTATTTTTCACTTTCTCTGAAGTCTGTGCTGTTTATTTATTTTTATAATGAAGTAAAAATGTTCTTAACTGTAATAGCCGTCGTTCAGACAAAATGCGAAGCAAAGTTTTCAAGTGGTGCAAATCGGTGTAAAACTTGGCCCCAGGTGATGCGAATAAAGGCCAATATGCATCCGTGCCACTTGAAAAATATTTCAGCTTTCAACAAAAATGAATGAGAGACTCTCGCCTGGACTGCGGATTTTCCTGAAACCACCACCAAACAGAAAGGACGTGGTTATTGTAGCACCTTCAGGCCAGCTGGAACTGTATGATTCAACTTCACGTTTTTACTGAGATCTCTGAGAAGCATAAGCAATATTGCAGGGCTCAGATAATTACTGGAAATAT
This sequence comes from Cichlasoma orientale, assembly GCA_034780415.1. Lineage (NCBI taxonomy): Eukaryota > Metazoa > Chordata > Actinopteri > Cichliformes > Cichlidae > Cichlasoma > Cichlasoma orientale. Next base: position 29,784 of record JAVDPK010000574.1, read on the forward strand.
GTAATTCCATCTATAAGTTATGCTTGGAAAGGAGGCAGCGCTTAATTGTTAGTTTGGTAAATGGTCTGAAAAGCGCTCCAGCGCCTTGCGGCTATGGAACACACCAGAACTGTTTCTTAACTGGAGGCGTGTCTCACCCAGGTTTGCCGACGGAGATGAGATTGACTACCATGCCTTCCTTGCTGCTATTAACTGGGTAGAGCACCCCACTCCGCCAGTAATGCCCGAAGACATCTTAAAGGTGAGAAGAAGCAGTAACTAATACATATGAAACAAGAAAAGCAGATTCAGGTCAATGAGAGTCATCACAAAGACTCAGTAAGTGATTTCACAGTGTGCACGGATTTTTAAATGGGGATAATTGAAAATCAGTTTACATTCTCCCCCAACCTGTGATGACTCAGTGGATGAGTGAGCCAAAGGCAGAATCAAGTGAGCGGAAAGGAACAGTCGTGCGTGTGTGTGTGTGTGTGTGTGTGTGTGTGAGGCAAATGTCCTGACAGAGACGTGCATACAGGGGTGGTCAGAAAGAAGCAGCTCTTTTGTTCTTCTCTCCCTTTTTCGTGTATCTTTCCTGCGTAGTGCTAATTTGGCATGCTATGCTACAGCCAAATCTAAGCAGAAACAGGTGAGCAGGAGAGAGAGATTCACCACGCTTGCGTGAACAGAACGAGAGTGAAAGGAATCTGTGTGTGTGCGCGCGTGCGTGTGTGCTCAGTGTGTGTATGCTGACACTGTGCTTAATTTATTCTCCATTTTCCTCTGCCACGGTCTCCAGCTGCTTTTCGCCTCGCCGGCTTCTAAGCCCAAACTCATTGCTCAGTCTCTGCTCAACTACTCAGCCCTCCTAAAAACGCTTGAAGGTAAACGTCAAAAAGACTGCGAGTGGCCTCTGCGCTGCTGGTATCTTTTTAAGGTGTCAAGCACAACAGGAATGTCACGCTGACAGGCCCGGACGAACTGGCTTCTCCTCGGGTGCCTTTTTGGTATTTGCTGCATCCCGCGTGCTGCACAGGATTGCTAATTTCCTTATTGCCTCTGCTGCTATCGTTCTCGTCGTCTATTCATTTCGCTTAATAATGTTGGAAACAATTCAAAAAAAGCAAAAAGTGCTAAATGGCACTTTTGTGAGAAGTTTGCAGGATTTTTGCCTCTTTTTCTGGGGTTTAATCAGTCTAATGGAGAGAGAGAAGACAGCCCGCAGTTTTAGAGCTGCAGAAAAAGCAGCGCTGTTTAAAAGAGCATTTTTGTTACACTCTGAAATGTTTAATTTGTATAAAGTACATTAAGCGGAGTCAAACAAATAAAAGAACAATAAGGGAGTGCTTTATCGCAGAGAAGCACAACAGTTGCAGCCGCAGAGGAGAGAAACAAATAGTGAAATAAAAGTTGGAGACTGGAGTAATCATGTATTTACACTGAGTGAGTACTTTAATCTGCTCAGAGTTGTGTAGTGACACGTGTATTCCTGTTGTTTCCAGTTTGAAGTCAATATGGGGTCTGATGGTGGTGGAGCAGCACCGAAGAACATCAACTACTCTGCCTTCCTGCAGGATGTATTCAGCTTACCCTCCAACAGCGGCGACACCCCAGCATAGACACACAACCTTACCCCTCGTGGACACACACACACACACACACACTGCTCATTCCTCAATTAAAGAACATGGCACATCAGAAAACCAGCCTCTGTGTTTTGTGCGTGTGAATAATTTACCTTTTCTTGTGTCGTTTGGCAGCAGTGCTCGCAATGGCTCAAGCGTAAAGCGAAAACAATTTAGTTACCTGGGAAACGGGTGCTTTAGGGGAGAAAAGTTGTGAGAACACAGCTGTTTTTTTTTATGTGCTGGCGTGCGTTGGTGTGTGTTTGCGATTCGGTTTGAATTTAGCGCAGATATGGCTGAAAAACGAGACGAGCAAAACACGAGGCGTAAAGCAGAACCATATTTAAGCTCTGGCCAGCATGTGCTCACAAATATGATGATTAAAGAGAATTACCAAAGTCCTTTTAGGAGAGAAACTGGACATTTGGCAACCGCGCCGTTCATGATACCAGGTATTTATGTTGAGTCACCTTTCTAAATGATTAAACTCATGGACATGTTTTAACAACAAACGAAGGTTGTAAAGGTTTTATTTCCTTCCCAAGTTAAACAAACTAGGGAGTCATCAGTGACAGCCCTAACCTTAAACCCTAAGGAATCACAATATGTAGATTATGTTTTTATTAAATTTATTCTCCTTGGCAACGAGGGAAGAAATAAAATTAAAAAGAAAGAAATGAAAAAATAGTCACCCTGACACGGACTTACAGTCTCTTCACATTTTTACAGGGTTATGGCACAGTTAGGGTTATCTGCTATGATGACTAAGCCCTCAGAGGGTTAAGCTGCTTTAACCCTCTGAGGTCAAAGGTTAAGCCTGCAAGCTGCTTTGCAACCCTCCCTCTACCCCGGCTCCTGCATTTCGTGCTATTTATGCGATTTCTGACTTAATCAGTCACGTTTGCTGTGACTGACGCCTGCTTTGCAGCTTTGTGTGCCTTTTAGCCTTCCACACGTGCACGTGGAAGTGCACGGTGGTCCCAGAACACAGACATACCGCCAAAGATAAATTACTGCACACGGAATAAAATCTGGTGGTCAGTGCTGCTGCCTTACAGCAAGAAAGTCCTGGGTTTGAATCCACCAGCTGTCTGAGGCCTTTCTGCGTGCAGTTTGTATGTTCTCCACGTGTCTGCGTGGGTTCTCCCCAGATCCCCCGACTTCCTCCCTCACTGCTCCTCCCGAGACATGCGTGTTAGGTTAGCTGGTGTTCTGAACTGGCCGTAGGTAGGAATGAGAGCGCGAATGCTTGTCTGTCTCTGTGTTGGTGACAGATTGGCAACCTGCAACCGGTGTACACTGCATCTAGTCTTATGACAGCTGGGATTGGCTCCAGCCTCCCCGGAACCCTGAATATACAGTTATATACAGAATGACCTCAGACATACTGGACTGGCACTGGTACTGTTCTCGGCTGTGTGAGACAGATTGCTTTCAAACTGCGTGCTAATTCTGCATATTTACACAGACATTTATAGAGCTCTTTATTCTGTGTGATTTCTCGTTAACTGGTGGGATTAAGAGATCAAACCACCAACCTTCTGATCAGTAGAGAACTTTCTGTACCTCCTCTAGAGCTGTGGAAAAGAGATATAGATGGGTTGCAATGAGAAAAGCCAGGAAATATATGCAGGCCTTATAGGTTTATTATGACGGCAGAATCTTCCTTTTAAAGGCAGAAATAATAAAAAGTAAATAGTGAAAACAAAATAGATTTTTTTGTTGTTATTGTCTCTCCTTGGCTTCGGTTGGAAATTCCTTAAGGCTCATTCCAGCATCAGTGACTTATTGTTGGGGATCGTTCTGGGATTTCTTCTCTCACACTAAATGGATGAAAACATGGCAGATAATATTGGCAGCGCAGAGGAGGAGTGAGCTCTTCAGAGGTCTAAATTACAAGGACCTGCATTCTCGTGTGTTTGGCTGTCTGTGTGTGGTACTGTCAGGATATAAAGAGGCACAGGTTGTTCAGGTTGAGGCGCCGCTGTAATAAGAGCCTGCGTTGCAAATTATAGTAAGGGGATAAGTCAAACATTGGGTAATCAAACACCCATTCCCCTCTGTGTAACCACACGCACACACACACACACCATACGCACTACCTAACCCCCTTCACACTGAGCACAGAAACGGTGCATTACATCACCCAGGGCATTATCAGGTCCTCTCAGCCTGCTTTCACACATACTAAAATATTAGCCTCCACAGTCACCCGCCACCAAAACACAATGAGTGACGCTGATGCGGTCAGCAGCGGCAGGGGGCTTCCTGGCCGCGTGCTTGGCCTTTTTTTGCCTTCTGAAACATGATGTGAGAGAGGGAGGATAATGAGAGAGGAATTTCAACGCCCCCCCCCCCCCCCCCCACACACCTCGTCCAGCGCTCCTCTTCCTCCTGTCAGTTGCTGTGCTCCCCGCGCTTCCCGTTTTCTGCCCTGTCACGGTCTGTGGCACAGCAACAGCAGACTGAATGAGCTGCGTCATCATCGTTGGTCTTTGAAATATGGAGGTGACGTACGCTGCGCAGAACGTCCTTCAGGAGTAGCCTGAGCTTTAAAAAAAAAAAAAATCATATATTATCAAAATATATATTAGTTTCAATTGAAGTATAAGGCTGTGGATAGGTCATTAGTATTTTTTAATGTAAACAATTCTACAAAAAGACCAAAATTAACAGTGATTTTAATTTTCTCTATACTTTGTGTATTTTCCAGCCTAATATTTAGACAATAATGACACCCTACGTCACAGATGAAAATAAGACAGGCTTCACAACAACAATTGTTGGCAGGACTGCTCTGTTATTTGAAGTGGGGAGGAAGTACTCAGAGACTTACTGAGATATGAGTAAAGTCATGTAGTGAAAACAGAAAAGGAAGTAATTATAATCAGGGCCGTGTATTTCTACTCTTAAAAGAAAAAGAGCCCCAGGCAGAATAATGGTCCCTGTGACCGTTATGCATCCAGTATATTAGATCATTAATATGCATTAATTTCAAAACAAGCAATCAGTGATTGCATTCTATGCAGATTAATCAGTCATTTATTTACTATTGATTGCAGAAGTAGCATAAAAATTCAAATTTGCACTTACTGATTGCTGCTTTTGGTCTGTCTGTTGATAATAAGAATATATTTAATCTGTATTTAATCCTTACGTATTTATAAATGAAGTCAGAAGAATTATGAACTGAAATCTGTGGGAGAATGAAAGAAAAAAAACCTGTTTAAAATCTCATTTTGGTGCAAAGTCGTCACACTTTTTACGCCGCATATCAGACATTAAGGTGTTTCAGGTGGTCAGACTTGCTTGTAGAAAGACTAATTAAGGAGCTATACTGATGGTTGAGTTGTTCATATTTACTGATAAACATTACTCTGCTTCGGTTATTTTAAATGGATATTTTATGGCATTTTAAACAAAAGGGGTTAAACAGAACACGCTCTAAACTCGTAGGCTGTTTTTTATAGATGCGGTTTAATGGTTCAGCCTGTAGTGGACGGGAGTTCCTTATGTTGTAGTGCTGTCCAAATGTGTTGTGAGTATTACTGTACTCAGTATAGTGTGCTCAAAGAATCCCACACAAGGAACAAGAGCACCACAACATAACCGGTATTTGCATTTATTATTTTTGAGAAAATATGCCCTATCAAGAAAATGCACATCTATATTTATTTGTTTAGCAGGCATTGTTTTGTCACATTTAATCATCTGACAGAAATTAATGTAAATAATGATGCAGTAAGAACAGTGGCTCCATAGTGTAGTGGTGTATACATTCATCTAACACATGAAGGGTCCCTGCTTTGAGACCAGGAGGCAATACAGCTCCCTGTGGGGTTGCATCCGGTGTAAAAATCTGCTAAGTCAGATATGTGGAGCTATCGCTGCGGTGACCCCCTTCTGGCTGAGGTAGCTGAGAGAATGACAGTAGTGTCTGAAGTGTTTGTCAATTTGATGATCTGCTTCCTGTATAATCCTCTGCATACCAAAGAGTGAGTGAGTCCAGCCACTCAGTAACCTGGTGAAACACCTCCTGGCATATACGCCGGACTTGTGGCTCCAGAGCCACATGCAGCTCTGTTGCCAATTTCCCATTGGACAAATTAGCAAACACCAAAAACAGTAATCTGCAATCTCATTTGGATAGATGGATGATGGATGATGGATGGATGGATGGATGGATGGATGGATGGATGGATGGATGGATGATGGATAGATGGATGGATGGATGGATGGATAGATGGATGGATGGATGGATGGATGATGGATGGATGGATGATGGATAGATGGATGGATGGATGATGGATAGATGGATGGATGATGGATGGATG
>JAVDPK010000574.1:55565-66387 GCA_034780415.1 Cichlasoma orientale
GGAGCATCAAATTGTCCCAAATGTCTTGGTATGCTGAAGCATTAAGAGTTCCTTTCGCTGGAACTAAGGGGCCGAGCCCAGCTCCTGAAAAACACCCCCACACCATAACCCCCCTCCACCACACTTTACACTTGGCACAATGCAGTCAGACAGGTACCGTTCTCCTGGCAACCATCAAACCCAGCCTCGTCCATCAGATTGCCAGACAGAAGTGTCGTTCATCACTCCAGAGAACACGTCTGCACTGCTCTAGAGTCCAGTGTCTGTGTGCTTTACACCACTGTATCCGATGCTTTGCATTGTGCTTGGTGATGTAAGGCTTGGATGCAGCTGCTCAGCCATGGAAACCCATTCATGAAGCTCTCTGTGCACTGTTCTTGAGCTAATCTGAAGACCAGATGAAGTTTGGAGGTCTGTAGCGACTGACTCTGCAGAAAGTTGGTGACCTCTGTGCACTATGAGCCTCAGCATCTGCTGGCCCTGCTGTGTCATTTTACATGTCCAACCAGTGTTTGCTGTCATTCCCGATCACTTTCACTTTGTTATAATCCCACTAACAGCTGACTGTGGAACATTTTGTTGAAATTTCACAACTGGACTTATTGCACAGGTATCATCCTATCACGGTACCACGCTGGAATTCACTGAGCCCCTGAGAGCGACCCATTCTTTGAGTTACAATAATCAAGACGGGAGGAAATTAAAATGTGTACAAGAAGTTCCATAATAATGGGTGTCGATAAAGTTCTAATTTTTGTTATATTTCTTAAATCAATGAAACAAGGATTGATGAGGTATCAAAAATTACACAAGAACTGGAGTGAAAATCACTGGCAACAGGTCTCATAGAGATGAGTCAAAATTTGAAATTTTTGGTTCAAATGATCAAAGGATTTATATGTAGGTCAGGAGAGACGAACAGCAGTGAGTGTACAGCCATCTGTAAGACACAATGGAGGCTCTGTCCTGCTTTGGGCCTGCTTTTCAGCCAGTGGCAGAGATCTCGTCAAACCTGATGGAATTATGGATGCAGAAAAGTACCATCAGATTTTTGATCCACCGTGAAATACCATCTGGAAAGTGCTTGATTGGCAACAGCTCCATTTTTCAACATGACAATGATCCTAAACACGCTGCCAGTGCAGTAAAAGCATACCTGGATAGAAAAACACACAAATGAACAACATCAGTCATGCACTGGCCTCTCCAGAGCCCAAACCTCAGCATTATCCAAGCAGTGCGGGATCATCTTGACAGAGAACAGAACAAAAGGCAGCCAACATCCAAAGAATGTCCTTCGGGAGGCCTGGAGAACTGTTCCTTAAAGAAATGACAAGAAAGCCGCCTAAGAGAGGCTGTGTTGAAGAATAAAGGCGATCATACCAAATACTGACTTTCAAGCTTGTTACAATTGTACAAACTCTGTTTTTGAATGTGTATCGCCGCACAGCAAAAAATAAATTAAAAAATGTGGTGGCTCGAGACTTTTGCACAGTAAAGAGGGACTGCTGAAGTATCTCTACTGTCTTTGGTCTGCAGCTCAGGTATTGAATAATATTCTGGAAGCAATCGCTTCCAAAATTTGAACCTAAAGCGTCACAACAACAATTCCTCACATAAAGTTCAGTTTGCAGGTTGCAAAAAGCACAGCTCAGCCCGTGGAAGCAGTTGTATAATGTCCTCTGTGGATTTGCAGGGAGAAGGAAAATAATCAAGTTTATCTTGGCACTGTGTGGTGCGCAAAGAAACAGGATTGGGTTCGTTTCTGAATGCCAGTTCAGCTCGGACGCGTCGCTTGCCAAATTCTTCATCTCACCTTATTAGCAAAAAAACCATGATGAAAACACAGGTAACATTAGCAGGATCTGGTTTATAGCCGGTGCTGACTGCTGCTTCCTCACGTTAATGTAACGAACATCAACAGCTGGGACCCATTTTTCCAAAGCTAAACAAAATATTATAAAAGGCGGAATTCACAGCAGCCATTGTGGAATAAAACAGTAACGTAAGCACATTAATGAAAGGCCTCTTCTGTTCAGCTGCAGAGCTTTTAACGAATGGCGACCTCATCAAATTACAAATTCGGTTTTTAAAACTCCATAAAGCCAAATAAAATCTCTCATTTAAGAAACTGAAAATAGAGAATATTAGCATCTGAGCTTTGCTCTGATTAGAGAGATTTCATACTTATCCACTTACTTATTTAGCGCAGCGGGAGGAGCAGAATGCGGAGACCACACACGACTTTTACCGAGATTAAAAGCTTAAATACGCAGTCAGTTCTTCACTAGTGTGTGTGTGTTGTGTTTGAATGTGTGAACATGTGTTGTGTAAATAAACCAAGAAAAATAAAGCAAACAAAGTTCAGTCAAACCCAATGATCTGGAAGACAGAGCAGCTGGCTGCTGAGGCCTGTACTGTATATCTACAGGTGAGCATCCCAGGTGTCAGCCATTGCTCCCAGTGAGCCATTCCCCAGATCTAAGCAACCACAAACTACAGGAAGTGGATCTAGGTCCCGTTTACACGACGGCGTCGTTTTGATGCTTCAGAAACGCTCTGCGTTTACACGAAAACGCTTGAAACTATGAAAACGATGTAGTTCCCACTGCCAGGCCACAAGGTGGGGACGTTTTTTGCAAAGCTTGTTTACACAACACCGGCTTCAACTGTTTACACGACATCGTTTTCACTCGTTCTCGTGTAAACGGGAGACGGAAACGCGTCAAAACGACGCCGTTTTCATTCACCGTTAGAGACCTGGCGGTCATCACACCCCCGCCTTCTAAAATCACACCTCAGGCTCCAAAACAGAAGATATTAGATGCATGAAACAAATATTCTTACTGTAAGAAACCACAGTCACCAGGCAGAATACAGATATTTTGATAGCTTTATCAACATTTTCACACCTCTCATATCTCACTTGCTCAAACTTTTTGCGCTTCAACCTGCATTAAAGCAAAAGCCACCCTAAAAAGCATCATTGCATCATGCAGTCCGTATAGATCACCCACAGACTATCCAGCTGATGACAGCACAGATTACTGTCTCGGCTCTCTGGATTTTGTCTTTGGGAGATACAAGAATTACAAATATTCCAGTGCAGAGTTGCAGGAAATCATCCTTCATTTAGGAATATCTTGGATTTCAGCATAATCTGCCTGAACTTGAACTCTAATACTTCTGCACATGTGTTATTTTCTGACAAACTTTTAATGTTGATTACTTTTTTAAAGGGAAAATACTAAAAAAAATTTATATCATATTGTGAGCACATTATTAACTAAGAGATCCATGTGTTCAGCAACTTGAGCTCAAATAAACTCGAGTACTAAAGTACTAAAACCTCAAATTAAGACCTGCCGATAAAGAGACTGAAGTGTGGGAAAAGCCCATCAGTCCAAGTTAGATCTGAAAACCTGAAACACAACAGACCAGCATGATTTCTCACGGCACACACAACAAACGTTCACAGCAGAGCTTTAAGCTTTGTGCTGTGACGTTGATTGTCGCCATTTGGGAATCACAGCTCGCTTTTCTTCTTAAGAATTTTAGTAATTTCCACTTATAGTTATCACACACTCTGACACGCCTCCAGCTCTGTGGCAAAGCACCTTCCGTGTTCACTGCCACGTCCTGCCTCGCAGTGACAGAATGGAACCACAGGAAAGCACAAACTGAGTCGTTTAAAATGACGTGCGTTCACATGATAATGGTTGAACACTTTCAGTGGCATTTACTCTCGTTACGGTGCTGTTACAGTGCTCTGTCACTACTGAATCTTGCATGTGTTTATTTAACGTAGCCGATCATGAGTGAAAGGAGGAGCGGGAAAGGTGCAGACAGAGAGGAGGCCAAAGTCGGACAGCCTGATCCTCAGTCAGGACAAAGACAAATGGTCTTAAAGTGGCGACAACACTCCTGGTGTGTGTGTGTGTGTGTGTGCGTCCGTGTGTGTGTGTGTGTCACCCATACATGGCCCCAGACAGTCTTTTATCAAAGTGGGTACATGGGTGGCGACACAGAGCAGCTGGCAGAAGGACATGACACAGGAGTCAGTTTAGGGAGGCGACAGCAGTGTAGTGACCTACAGAGGAATGCCAGTCAGACAGTCACAACTCTAATCAGTGGTGCTTTGTACGTGCGTGTGTGTGTGTGTGTGTGTGTGTGTGTGTTTGCGGATTGGTTAAACTTGGGAAAGCTTTCATATTCTGGCTTTGTTCCCCTCTACACATCACAGAAAAAAGTGTGTGACCCTGAGGCGTGGCAGGTGTGTGGCTGTTCTTACAGCTATCTCTCATTGTGCAGGTGCAAGGCCGAGACTGGCAGGATTTTAAGACGTGCAAAGCCCAAACATCCCGCTGACTCCGGCGTTGCCTGATTGAACTCAGACATCCTCCTACTCCCTTAAAGAGTCTGAAGGTCAAAGAAAAATGCTTATCTCTATTGTCATAACTTTGCCTCTCCTGCATGTCTTCTTCCAGATGGTGTTGCTGGCACGGTGCGAGGGCCACTGCAGCCACACGACCCGCTCCGACCCACTCATCTCCTTCAGCTCGGTGCTCAAGCAGCCCTTCAAGAGTACCTGCTCCTGCTGCCGGCCGCACACCTCCAAGCTGAAGGCGGTGAGGCTGCGCTGCGCCGGTGGGACTCGCATTACGGCCACTTACAGATACATCCTCGCCTGCAACTGTGAGGAGTGCAGCTGAGCAGACAGCAGCACCCTCCCAGACCCATAAGACTCTCAATAGCCGGCATTTTTCTTGGCCACGGACCTTTCTCTAAAGCTGTCCAAAGCATTTTGGTTGATTATTGGATCAGAAAACGGCCCCAGAGATGCTGGTTGTTAACTTGTGAGTGATAGTTTGGAGCAGTCAGATCAGCTTCACGTGGGCCTTAAAGTTGACCTGCAGCCCTTGGGACTCAAATAGAACATACTATACCCTCTCCATTATGTGCATTCAATCAGTACAAACAATGCAAAGCATATTTCTTCAGCGCACAAGGCCAGACACCACAAACTGCAGCTCCCAGGGGCCCGTTGGAGACCCTCCTCGCTGCAGACACACTGCACTCATTATAAGCCCCCGTAATTCATAACACACACTCTCAGAAAACCACAGAATGAGAGCTCGTTGCAATAATATCTGTAACAGCCTTCTCCCAGCTCCGTAACACAAAAAAAAAAAAGAGAAAAGAAGCGTTTGACGACTAAACAAAATGCCTCGTTAAAAAGCAGCATGGGAAAGGACGAGCGGGTCTGCATGAGCCCTGACATGTGCTGGATCTATAGAGGAGCACCTGCGCCGTGCTTACTCACCCAGTAACATTTTACACACTCCCTGCAGACTTTCATCTAGCTGTGTAAAACATGACTGATGCTGACAGGAGAGCTCATCAAGCGAACAGTAAAAAGAGGAGTGGAGCAACGTGTAAGAGGAGCCCCGAGAAGACCACTGATGAAGGTTTTACCAGCCTCTGGGTGGCGGTGTGGACTGTCGATAGACTGTCGAGGCGCTCATTTAAAATGTAACCTGTTCTGTTTGGATCTTTGTGATGTTCGCGTCACGCCGGCTTGATTAAACTGCCGCTATCGCCTGTCATGTATTGTTACTGATGACATGTCCAGTGTTTTGGCTTGAAGGAGACGTTCTTGTCAAAACAGCTCCGTGGTTCCTCTGTAACTCCTGCATATGCTTTCTGCACAGTCCAACATGATGAATACAGAACTTCACGCTCATAATTCATACTCCGTGTGTGTTTGTGTGTGTGTGCGTGCGTGTGTGTGTGTGTGCGTGTCAGGCTCGTTTACAAAACGTGCGGTCACTTTATTTGAACTGAAAAAAAACTCGTGTTCAAATTGAGCTTTTTCCGTCATTAAGTCTCCAGTTTCAAACCGCAGAGAATTCGGAGCTCACGTTTAGGATTTGAAGTGAAATAATGGGCGCTTCAGGTTTTTCTGGGAGCAGAGAAAGACCGTTAGTAGTCTGAATTGTAAATGTTCCCCTCTGAATGCACAATACTTCTCTGCACTGCTTTAGTGAGGCACTGACGTGTATCTTGGTCCATTACTGCCACCGACTGATGTGTCCTCATATGTCTGAGCTTAACTAACAGAACCGCTGAAAAAATTGCTTTGTCTTGTGTGCCTTTAATGCTGAAATTCAGAAACCACTGGACATGACACTGAGATGTCTTATTTTAAATCCCATGTGTTTGACATACTGTATGCAGCTGGGCTTTCTTTCTTTCTTTCTTTCTTTCTTTGAGCTGCTCCCTTTAGGGATCAGCTGCCTCCGTCTCATCCTGTCCCTCCAACCCTTTGCGTGTCCTCCTTCACTGCATCCATGGATCCTCTCTGAGGTCTTCCTCTTTGCCTCCTGCCTGGCAGCTCCATCTTCAGCATCCGCCATCCCTCTTCTGCACACGTCCAAACCATCTCAGCCTTGCCTCTTTAACTTTGTCTCCAAACTGTCCCTCTGATATACGCATTTCTAATCCTGTCCATCTCCAAATCATACATCATAGCAGGTCTCACTACCATCTTGTAAACCTTCTCTTTCACTCTTGCTGTCCCAAATCACCCCTGACAGTCATCTTCATCCACTCCACCCTGCCTGCACGCTCTTCTTCACCTCTTGTGTCCGTTGCTTTGGATGGTCGAGCCCAGGTATTTAAACTCATCCACCTTCACTTCCTCTGCTCCTCGCAGCTTCACTGTTGCACCTGCCTCTCCCGCTCATTCGCATACATGTATTCTATCTCGCTTCTACTGACTTTCATTTTTCTTCTCTCCAGTATGTACCTCCACCCCTCCAGGCTCTCTTCCACCTGCTCTCTGCTTTCACCGCAGTGAATGCTGTCTGCAAACGTCACAGTCAGCGACAGCTCCTGTCAGACCGTCTGTCACTCCTGCAAACAAGAAGGGGCTCAGAGATGATCCCTGATGGAATCCCACCCCCACTTGAACCCATCTGCCATGCCAACCACACACCTGACCACCGTCTCGCTGTCCTCATACATATAGTGCACCAACCTCACATAATTCTCTGCCATTCGCAGACTGGTCAGTAACACCCTGGCAGCCTCTGGTCACTAGGGAAAAGATTGTACTTCTGCTGGCTGTTGCAGGTTGGAATCGGCCGCAAAGATGGTGCTGCACCAAAAACCTCCTTTGGTCACTAGCAGGCTGCCGCGGTCGCCATGTGGTTGCATGGGCGACGCCATCTTGACTGCAAACACTGATGAACCAACCAGCATTAGTGAATTTTTGAAATCTCAAATAACCAAGGCAAACACTCTGTTTGTGGTTTGTAATTTCACAACCGCTCAGCAAGTAGTTTGCAAGTGTTTGACAAGTGGGCATCTTCCATAAAACTAAAGGCGACTGCTGCAATCTGCGTGCAACCAAAGCAGGTGGAAGGAGGTTTTTGATGCAGCACCGTATACCCAATTGCACCTCGCAACAGCAAGCAACCTCCTGCAGCCACCATTTTCCAGACCCAGAAGCTACTGTATGTCCATCTCGTATATTGTCTGCGTGTCTAATCTACTAACACGGAAGTGGGCAAAGTTTATCACCTGCACTGGCAGCTAGCCACCTGGAGGTGACGATTTGTGCTTGTTGTCTCTTTTATTATATTTCCTTATTTACCCTGTGCAAATCAGACCACCTAGAACGATATCTGTGGTGTGGGGAACCTGATCAGACATCTTGTTCTGTCACTTCTAATCTAAGTCACATGGCTCCAGACAGAGGGGTGACTGCAGAAACTCTGCTCGCTGGAATCTGAGCTTGTAACTAAAACATTTCGGTGCAGTCAGTGGTAGCATAGCAATGACATGTTCTGCTTGTAATATGAACTTCATCCAGCCCCAAAACAGCTGTAGGAGAGAGGCTGATCTTAAAAGGAAATTAAAAACAGTAACAGTGGATTACATGCATGCATCATCCTTCGCGTATCCCTCATGCGCGCAGCAGACATTCGAATCCAGAGCAGGAACTATAAAAGTCAGCTGTGTGCGGACAAATTTATCGAACTGAAAAACAATTAAATGTGGGGCTTGATTTCACGAAGAGCTTCAGGATCACGACTTCAGGCGTTTAGTGGTGGTTCAAATCCACGCAAACAGTTACTGTATTTAAAAAAAGAGATTATTATGGGATTTCTTTGCTTCCATAGAGTTTTGCATCATAGTACATGCCAGCCAAGGAAATAAATATGAAGCAGATCTGGTGACAAACAAGTGCGTCCATTTCTGATTTAGAGTCTCATAAAACTCGGTTGCCAGCATCTAAAATTTGCTGAAACCCGGCTTGTTCCTCCCCAGCCTGTGGCACAACATAACTAGCTGAGTTGAGCCACTTTGCTGTGCTCAGAGCTGCACCCTGTAAAACTGCACCACATTTGCTCTCCTGTGGACATTTCAGTCCCGACAACAACTGACAGCACGCCGGCCTGCTTCACACGTGAACCCAATAAAATCGCTCTCCTTTCCACTCTGGAGATTAATCTGCCTTTCTCTGCTGTCTCCTCTCACTGTGGCTTGCCTTTATCAACACATGCACACACGGGCACTAATGTGCGCACACACGCTGGTGGTGAGGAGGCATTCTGCGACATGAGGCGGGAGGCATAATTAACAGGAGAACTTGTGTGACAGAACGAGAGAAGGGCGAGATAATGGCTGTCAAGCTGACGCTAACTGCTCTCTTTTCAGGCTGTCCCAGCAGAACAAAGTAACATCAAGGGGATGGCTGGCAGGTTCCAGACTTTCTAATTAAAGCAGCAGGAATATCATTCATCAGATCCACTTGTTCATTTCAGCCTATTTCCAGGTGTGAGGCAGCCTGGCAGGCAGATGTGGTCATTATATAACCCTTCACATCAGCAGACATCACACATTTATTCAGTCTCGAGCCTAATCACAACCATCCAGGCGTTTGATAAAAATCATAGAAAAGAGGCATTTCATGTGGACTTGTTTAAAAAAAAAAGATCACCTCTGTGTGTTTAGCTTTCCATCATAATGCCAGACGTGAAGCATGGACAACAGCCATGTGCTGGAGGGATCACAACATGACTATTGACTGCTGGGGTTTGTGAGCGTGCTGTCAGCACATACTGTGCTAAGAAAACATGAATACAATGGCAGTGTAGGTTCACGGTTTTTCAGGTCTCTCTGAAGACCGTGATCATTCCCCCAACACCGAGTCCGGTTCTGCCTCCTGCTTCGTTTCATTTATTTGACTGAGACTGTGCTCATTAATCAACAGCACAGTAAACTGTAAAGACAGGGCCAACCCTCTATTAGCTAATCCTGTCATTTTATTGTCTCTGGCAAGCTCTTAAAAAGGCAACCTAAAATTGGCAGCATTTTTTTTTTTTAAGTGTTTATGTCCTCGGTCTGCACTAAAGTATTCAGCTGTTTATCTTAACCTAATGTGAGGCTTTGGCCGGCTGTGCTTTGTGCCAAACCAGAAAGAATTTCACCCGCAAAAGCCTGAAACTTTGGAAGATAGCCATGCGGTTTAATTAATTGGGGCTGCTCCGGCATCATTAACCTAAGCTACTCTTTCCTCACTTTGATGTATCAGCACGGTATTTGCCTTTAATAATAAACAGATTAACCAAATCCATGTTCGATGAAACGTTGTTTAAAAGGATTCTCATGTCGGAAAACTGGGATGAAAAGTTTACTTCTAGTAAAATGTTCCAAAACGTGTTCTGAGGGTTTTTTGTTTCCAGAATGCACAGAGCTTCATATTCATGTTTAAACTTACTCTGCAGCCAAACCCTAAACAGATGCTGGGCCTTTTGCGATGTTTAAGTTGGAGGGTGAATCAGAAAGTAAAGGAATGTTGTTGTTTTTCAGCTTTATTTTTGCAGGTTCTTCTTGACAACTCCTAAAATCAGACTTTTCTATAGAACACTTAAACAGAAATAGGCTTGTTTTGTTTCACACTGCATTAAATTTATTTGATCTTTGTTTCCCCTGCAAACCTGAATTGGATAAGTGGAAGAAGATGGATGGATGGATGGATGGATGGATGGATGGATGGATGGAATGGATGGATGGAATGGATGGATGGATGGATGGATGGATGATCTCCATTTCCAATCAGCCTGATGCTACCAGAAAAACTTTTAACATTTTAAGGATTTATCACCTGACTCATCTTGGTCCTCTGCTGTCCTCTACTGCCCGCGCAACCACACTACACACACCTCTGCTATTGCGTACTGATGTGCAGCAGCACACAGTGAACATTGAAGGTTGAGGATACAGCTTGAGCTTATGAAAACGATTCTCCACACAGTTATAACACAGTGTAGTCTGCCATGTGTTCCACAGAGTCCTGCATAAAAAAATATTACAGACACATTTTGGAGACAAAAACATTTCGTACACATATTGTCATGGTGACATTTGCACCGTCTCCTTTGTTCACCAGTTTTGTGCATGCACATTAAAGATGTGTAAGAATGCAAAAGAGCCACAGCCATTCGTCAGAGCCTATTTTTGTTATGAATTTTGAACCAATCAGCTCTGCCGTTCTGGTGCTGCATGGAGCTAAAAAAACAGTTTTCCTGTAAAGGTCTCTGTGTGCACATCACACACAGTCTAATGATTTAATAGCTCATGCAGGCTGTGGATAAAATGCTAAAAGTTGACTGTTTTCCCTGCAGAACGTCCAGCATGAAGCAGCAGCTTATTTAAACCATATATTAATTCCATAAGCTACTATATGACATGTTGATCCTAATTTCACTCCCTGCTGCAGCACCCTGATCTCAGGACAAATCCCACAGGGGAA
>JAVDPK010000574.1:66727-81816 GCA_034780415.1 Cichlasoma orientale
TGTTCTAGGTCTAGCCATGGGCTGTCTAAAGGACTTGATTTGATCCACCTTGAAACATACTGTAATCTATTGGCTAACAAATAGTGATAAAAGTTTGGAAGTTCTAGACCACCGCTGCATTTCAGCTTTTGTAGAGTCTTCATTTTTAATATTTAATTTGTTGTACAAAACTAATCAGCAAAGAGTTACAAACCAAGCCGGTAAGCATAGCAGAGCACTTAGCGGTTAAGAGGCATATATCTCCCAGTAGTTTGTAGAGACCAAAAACAAAGCTAAAAGAGACCGGCTCATGGAGCGTGCTCCGTGCGACTGTGGAGACGAGACTACAGCTGATCCACACCACCAAGTGATGGAATTAATCAGCGGGTACCAGAGAGAGTCAAATTCATCCAGCTGTGTTTTAGAGGAGGCAGACATTCTCTCCAGACTAAAGTAATCTGAAAATAAATTCCTATAGTGAGTAATAAACAAATCATTTTTGATTTTGAATTCATGCATAAGGCAGTAAGAACTATGTGTGATGTATTTGCTTTCATATCTAATTCACTTACATCACCTAACGTGCATAGTTTGGGTGAGGTTGGGATACTACAGTTAAACCACATGGATAAGTCTTGACATATCCTATTTAGGGGTACAGAGATTTAGAAATTGTGTTACCCATACAGGCATTTCTAAATTCAGTTGATTTAAATTGAATCTTGCCTGAATGATAGACCTCAATTGATGATATTCAAAAAATTTACTGTTGTAGATTCCATATTTTGAAATAAGTTCTTGGACTGAAATAAAGGTTCTATTTTGAATAACATGTTCTAGATTCTTTATTCCTTTCTCTTGCCATGCTGGAAAATTTGGTACTTTCCTTTTCTGACAGGTATCTGGATTGTTTCAAGTGGGTGTTAGTTTACAGACTTATTATTTTAAAAAAAAATCCCACCAGGCTGTCAGAGAGGTGTTTATGTTAAGGCTTTTAAAGCAGTTATGATGTTTGATACTGTAAATGTGTTTTGCAAAACTTATGGCTTTTGTAGAGTTTTTAAACTTATTCTTAAACTTCTGTTTTTGATCTTCTGAGGGAGTCGGCGTCTTGTCTGGTTTACCCATGACGATTGGCTCGAAACACTCGTCGGTATAATTCTGCAAACTGTCCAGGTCTTCGTCACTGTCCTACAGTGCACTGCTGTTAGTGGAGAGATACCTAGTATAAATTTTATTACCTTTAAGAGTTTTTATATTTGTATGAGGGCTGGGCACATAAGGGGATAGCAGTGCCCTTGATGAGGAGATGTGCTTAGAGACTGGGAGGCAGCCAGGACGAACAGTCATTTTTTCAAGGATAGATGGAAGTATAAAGCTGTACTGTACTTTGAATGCACCTCAGCCTCTCCATAGCTTTGTGTAAATTAAGAAGCCCAGTCTACTGGGACATGAATAAAATTAGGTCCTTTGGTATAAAGCTCTGCTGATAAGAAGAAGACCTTTGGTCAGACAATTATGGCACCACTATCAGCAGATGCGTCAGTGTTTTTATAACTGCTGCAAATGCATAAAAAGGTTCAAAGTATTCTCTCTGCAGGCCATGAGACTTCCTAATTGCACCGCCCCCCCCCCAAACACACGCACACACGCACAAAATTATAACAAAAGGTAAAATATAAGTATGTTTCCAAAAATATGGAAACAAAGAGAACAAGTTCAGGGATTTTGCAAGAAAAACAAATGCATGGAAATAAATAAAAGTAGATTTAATCAAATAATCATGTTTTTCAGATTGACAGCGGATTTGTGGGGTGATGGTGCTTCATACTGATTAGAAATATAGGAATTGTTTGCTTTTTTTTTCATTCCATAAAATGTTTTTCCCTGGCTGTCCTCCACACCCACAGAGCAGCGCACTGCTTTACTATCGGTGGGCGGAGTCTGCGGGGAGTGGGCCTGCCCGGCGCTTTTAATACAGATGCTCTCCGCCGCGCACCCTGCGTTCAGCTGCGAGCGGACACAGCCGAGCGGGCAAAGACACACACCAGACAGCAACATGACTGCACCCAGCAACACCTACGATGTTATAGTGGTCGGTGCGGGCATATCAGGTAGGCGCGACATCAGAAAACTTTAGTTTGCTGTGCAGCCTGCGCGGACAAGCTGCGTAAATACGCTGATTAGAAATCCAAGCCGAGGCGCAGCGCCTGCAGCGGTCAGATGCGCTTTGTGTAAGAAAGCTAGACAACTGTTGCACAAGAACCGCCCGTGTCAATGTTTAATAAGAAGTGGCTCAGCCTGTATCCAGAGCTGCTTGTGTCTTCAGCTGAGAATGATGGAGACTTTTTATTCGGTGGTGTTTTTCTCCTTCCGTGAGGCTGCCTCCCCCCGCACGGCCACCGCTGCATCACCGCAGCAGCAGTGCAAGTTGAGTAACAGCTAATCAGCCAGCGTATACTTTGTATTACATAAGAGGAACCGGGGCTGGGGGGGCTAAGTCTCATCCATAGGCTGACATGTGACTTAGCCGGAGTTGTTTGATTATAAATATGCGTCTCATAGAAGCTGCTGGTTCATACGTGGTCTGTGAGGCGGGCAGGGACGAGCTGTGATGCTGAGGATGCGAAATAAATGACTCGATCTTTGGGTTACAAACATTGCATTTGACCCAGCAGTTGGTGTAATATTGCACAGTTGCATTTTAAGTGCGAGCTGATTATTAAGTTGTCTGTTTTGTCCCCTCAGTAATAATAATAATAATGCACTGGAGGTGCGTGAAATGCACTGGGTGCCTTCCTGTGGTACCAAAGGCTCTGCAGCTTCCTTAGAAAACAGACTGTTAGGTACCACATTATTTCCTATGAAGAGAGGAATTTCTCATACCTGGAATGGAAATGTTTGTATATAGTGTTATTTTGTAGGGATGTGCTGATATAGCTGCTGAATATCGGCATTGGCTGATACTGTCCCCAGAGATATCGACGTGATGGTATTTGTGTAGTCAGCATTTATCTGGCGTGTCTGGCTAAATGGTTCCAAGGCGGGCTGTTGAAAAGATGAATGACTTTGAGCAGACTGGCTTGTTATCGCTCAGTCACACTAGCAGCATCCTTGCAACTAGGGAAAAAAATGGGTGGTTTCCTGGTTGAATTTTTTGCTGTTCAACACTGATTGCAAGTAGTTGAGAAGTTGAGGTTGACCGTGCAACACCCTCAACTTTAGGGTGACCGCTTTCAGTCACAAGGTGATTGCACAGGTTGCCTGGTGGGAGGTCACCTTGTTTCCAATCGTGGTCCAGCTTGGACCGACTGCAATCAGTCTCAGACAGATTTGCAAAGGTCTGCAGATAATTGCCTTCTAATTTATAAATGCAGACAGATTGGTTCAGACTGATTGCAGTGTGTTGGCATTTTGCACCGATAGTCTCTTTGTAACAGTGAACTCGAATTATCTGGTTGCCAACTGGTTGTATTCTGGTCCATATCCATATATAAAAGCCAGATTGCTGAGTGCCTATGATTTATTTGCAGTTAAATTGCTGTCACTATTTGTGGAGCACTCTTTGTGTAAGTAGTTAACGTGAATTTCTGTTTAATATAATATTTCTTTGCACGTAAACAGCAACAGATTTGCAATTTTTTTCCTGATTTCTCACAGTGTTATCACAAACAGGTTGCCAGTAACTGCCAGCTTGAACCATTCAGCGGCACACTGATATCAGACTCTCTCCGTCTTGTTGCCGTTTTATTGCCATCTTGACGTTTTGAAGGCCGCAGCTGACCGCGAGTGGTTGCACACCTGGGCACTGTCTTTGAAGCAGTTATTTCAAGATTGCAAGTTCACTGCACACGGTCACAGTCATTTTGGCTCCAGTGTGACAACAGTATTAATATTGGTAATGTAATATTGGTAGCAGTAAATATCAGTACGCATTGTCTTACATTGAATCCCTGTTGTTTCTGGCTGCTTTCATACACACGCTCCTGCGAGCGAGCAGCCAGCCTTCTAGGTGCAAACTTGAGGATGGAGGATTGAGACACCTGTCGCGTTGTCGTGTTGACTGAAGCTGTTTTTCCTGATAGTGAGTGAACGTGTGTCCTTTCTGTTCCCAGTGCCTGACCGCTGCCCCTCCCTCTGTTAGTCTGACAGTTCTATCGACTGCGTGCAGGCCTGCGTGTCTGCACGTCTGCTGTCAGACACTGAAGAATTTAGGTCAATGTCAGTTTAAATACCAGTCAAACGGGCAAAACAAATGCTACAGAGCAAATGTAACAGCACCAGGAGAACCTGCTGGCTGCCATCCGCTCCCCTGTCCCGCATTAGGTTCTCGTAATTACACCATTTGTTTGTACCGCTGCCCTTTACTGGCTTAAATTGAGGTCCACATATAACAATCACTGTCCAATCAAAGCACAGATGAAACACGGGGAAGAGAGAGTGCTCTTTTCTCCCCTTTAGCACCTCTCTAATATGACGTGCAGGCTCTCTTGTTTGCTTGCAAATGCAATTGTCTTTTTCCTGCCTGCCAGCCAGCCAGCCAGCCATCCACCGGGTCCGCGGCCCTCAAGGGGCAGGCCGACACTTTCTGAGCAAACATTAAATGCTTGTGACAGCCTGTTATCAAACCGAGAGGAGGAAGAGGAAGGGAGGAAGGGGAACGGGGAGGAGGAGAGTCAGATAAGCAGAAATAAATGGGAAGAGAAGGAGGAAGCCACTTCCTCGTGTTTTCCCCGAGCAGCTGTGGGATGTGGGAACTGTAATGAGGCAAAGTGGGAAAACCAGAAAGCAAATGAGAGTGTGTGAGGATTAGGGACGAGAGAAGGGAGTAGAGTTTGAATGGGGAACTTGAGGTGGTTGTGAAATTGGAAAGAGGATGGAAGTGGTAAAACAGACAGACAAAAGTGAGTGGTTCACAGGGCCTGTTTCTCCCAAGCTGACTGAAAATTGTCACACAGTGCAGCGTGCTTTTCCCCATTAAATTAGAAAACTTGGCTGCACTTTGTGGTTTGAGAGCCTGTAAACGCGTCGGGACTTCTAGTCATCACGGACCTTTACCCAAAGACGCTGGCTGTAAAGTTAAATGACTGTAAAATTACAAGATGAGCCGAATTTACAGGAGTGCACTTACAGATAAAATGTACTGCTTCAGGCAAAGACGTTTTTTTAGTAATCCAGTTGGAATTTCCTAGATAGAACCTGCACATTTTCCAACAGTTATATATTTGCATCTTGATTTATTTTGAGCGAAGCTTGATTGTAGCATTTTACACAGCTTTTAACTGTGAAATATCGAGTGAAAATACAAACATGCCTACAAATAAGTACATAGAAATTATGGTACGTGAAAACACAGACACGGTGAAGTTGTTTTTTCAGCTCTTCCTCTTTGTGGTGATGTTACGTGGGAAGCACCACGGCTTAGGGCTCTCCAACAGTCGGAACGTTCTGTCATGCCCCTGTGAGACTGCCATTAACCAGCGCCGGGGGAGTGGGTTAAAAGTAGCGCAATCCACCCTCTGTAATGGGTGCACAACAAACACAACAGCAGTGAGAGACGGACACACACCAAGGAAGTGATTTCCCATTTGATGAGACAGAAGTAGGTTAGCAGGAGATCCTGGTTCATACGGAACAATGAATGATTTAGCCTACTGTAATAAATAATGAACAGCGCAGATTCATTCAAAAAGGACACACAGCTAAAGTATTACGCAGTAGAGTATTAAGTTATATATTTATTATCAGTGACTTAATCATTGATGCACAGTCACAAAGTGAATGTCCTAGATAGGAGCCTCGTATTTAATGACCCTGGCTTTACTTTGAATGATGCTGGCCTGTAGTTGTGGAAATGGTTCAGCTCTGTGTTTAGTGGGTGTGCTGTTTGCTTTTAGTTTTCCTGAGCAACAGTTCTCACAGGTTGGTTGGTCCTCATGGCGATTTGACCCACGTCCTGCTGTTCTGCCTCACTCAGCACAGTATTTGCCACAGAATCAGATACCATTTGTAGCGGCAGAGTTGATGCACGCTCACATGCACGCATATATGCGTGAGCTTGGGCAGAGAAACACCCCCGCTTTCTTAAATGATCCATTTAGTACTACATAAAACTTGTGATAATCAAGTCCTTTGTCCTGCAAACAGAGTCGAAGTCCCTCTGTGCGTTGCACCACACGAACCAGTTCTCCTCCTGCTCTGATTGCAGTGATCTCCTAAACAGTCCAAGGACTGCATTTGGCAACTTGCTGTCCACAATAGTGTAGCTGGAGTCTGTCTGACCACAAGACAAGAGGCATTCTGGTGAGACAGCTGATTGATTTTGAGGACCACCGCACGGGTGATGTGGTCAGCTTGCCAGTAGGGAAACATGAGAGGGAAAGTTTCCATTGCGCTGCACCAAGCAGTCAAACAAATTACCAGTTACAGTTTAGGTTAGGTGAAGGATTTTAGAAAGTGGTTCCTGTGGTACAGGTACGATTATTTCCCATTTGATGAGACAGACAGTAGAATGGGAGGCAGAGCCTTCAGCTTTCAGGCCCCTCTTCTGTGGAACCAGCTCCCAGCTTTGATTCGGGAGACAGACACCCTTCTCTATTTTTAAGATTAGGCTTAAAACTTTCCTTTTTGATAGAGCATATAGTTAGGGCTGGATCAGGTGACCCTGAACTATCCTGTAGCTAAGCACTGAGTGTTTCTTCTTCAGTGCACCACTATTGCATTTATTGGGTTAAACCTGCATTGGCATTATAAAACTCTGGCTCTCTCTCCAATAGTGTTATAATGGCCCTCTCTCTGCTCTCTTCTCTTTCTTCTCCCAACTGCTCACGGCAGATCGCTGCCCCTCCCTGAGCCTGGTTCTGCTGGAGGTTTTTTCCTGTTAAAAGGGAGTTTTTCCTCCCCACTGTCGCCAGGTACCTGCTCATAGGGGGTTGTCTGATTGTTGGGTTTTCCCCTCTAATGTCGTTTTTTTTTTTTTAACCTACAGCATATAACACTGAATTGAACTAAACTGAAGTGGTGCTTTCAGTCTCATAAATACCTTTCAAGGACTCAGTGCACCTGCTGTGTTCTGAATGCTCCATATGTGGATAAATCCTCACCTTCTTTTGCAATTCAGTATCAATATGGCTTCAATCCTAGATAACCACTTTCTCTGCCCAGCTGTGCAAACAAGAGAACCTGTTGTGCGTGCTGCGCGACTCAATCATTTGATGGACAGCGTGTAATTAGTAATTTTCTGCATGCCTGCGCCGCTGTGTTTGCCTTGTGTGTGGCAGCTAAAGTCATGGGAAATCTCAGCTGTGTTAATGTTAGAAATGCTGACAATGACTGTGGGAAAAGTGCATTCAGCTGATTGATGTTTGCACACCTGGAGGGCCCTCTTCTCCGTCTGTGATATATCCTAAATGACGGATTTAGGGTGTGGAAATGTTCCCACTTTCCATTTCATGTTCAGTGTTTGACTGACAGAATTATCTCTTGGCCCCACCCTGACTGAGAGTGTGTTTAATGATTGAATTAATAGAAGTTGCAACTTTAAAATGATTTACTACCACTGGTGATGGCGCTGCCCTTTAAGGAAGGTGTTATACATAGAATCACACGGGAAACTGATACCATGCCCGTGTCTGTGTTGTACATATACAGCTACAACATTGCCTGCCAGCCGGTTAACTCAGCGTAGGATGAAGACTGCAAACATGGAAAGACCTCTTAGCACCAGCAGCTGTAAAGCTCAGTTATTTACATATAATATCTCGGTTGTTTAGTCCATATAAAGCAGAAGAATTAAACATTTGCTGATTTATGGTGGGTTGTGTTCCAGGGTTGTGGTTCTTGGCTGATAGCAGTCATTTCCTGGAATTGGTCAAGTAGAGGGCTGATTACTGGTCCCAGAGTGGAAACTAAACATGGAGAAGGCTATTTCAGTTACTGCACGCTAAAGAGCTGCAGCTCTAACCTTTACAGCGATGGGCCATAAAATTAAGACCACCTGCCTAATAAACCAGTCAGGACGTGGACAGTGGACTTCTTGGGGTATCTTTTCATGTCTGACACTGGCAGTGTATCCTTGAGGTCCTGTGGTGGGGGCCTTCATGGATCTGATCAGTGATATGGATTATGCTTAATCAGATCAAGAAGTGGGAAGTCTGCCGGCTTGAGGCTCTTTGATGTGTTCCTGAAGCCGTTCCTGACGAGTTTCATCAAAATTAAAACTAAAAAAGGCTTGAAATATTTCAAGTACACAAACCTTTTCTTGGTGGTTGTAATTATACAATAATATTACGCGATATTAGTAATCAGTTTTATTGCTATAAAATACTAATTGAAAAACCTGCAAGCTAACCTTCAGTCCAGCCGTCCTCATCCCCCTGTTCCCTGACAGCACACAGAAAATAATATTCTCTAATATTACTCCTCTCTAACTTTGAAGCTACTGTGTAATTGCGTGTCAGTATTGCTCCTCGGTTTGGTGCCCATAAACACCTAATCAGTGTCTGCGTGTTGGGAACATGAGATTGGGAAAATGTAATTGCGGCACGTCTTGTAAATGTCTCCCCCCTGCGGATCAATATGTAGCCTCATAGGGCTCTGATTCAAGTGTCTCACTTGTCACTCAGAGACTGTTTGATTTTTGTTTGTTTGTGTTCCTGTGAAAAGAACACTTCGTCTAGACGCAGACACACTGAGACACACTGAGACACACGGAGAAACACACACACACACGCGCTGACTCTCAGAAGTACATGTTCATCAACATCATGCTTTGTGTACATTGTCAGGTCTTAGAAGTCAGCTTGGAGCTTAAGAATATAAAAAACAGAACATTAATTATGCTCACATATTTATCCCTTTAAAAAACAATTACATCACTCATGTATAAAAGATGAAGTAATTGTGTTAACTCAGAGTGAGTGGAATAGCACTTTAGCACTTTTATGATAATACCCAAATTTTCTGATAAGATGCAGTTACCAGTTGATGGTTAGCTTAGTTTAGCATATAGACCGGAAACAAACAGAAAGCTATAGACTGTTCATAAAAGATGGCTGTAGCCACAGTGATGTCACCCACATGTTTATGGACTTCTTCTGTTTCAAAACCTCCAGTTTAGCATTTTTTGCCATCGCCATATTATTCTTTAGAGCCAGTAGTGTTCATGTTATGGTGAGTTATCAGCTAAGTGTGGCTAACTTGGTTAGCACAAAACACCCACAGGAACAGATTCCTGTTAATTATAGCATATAAAAAAGTAATAATAGAAATTCGCTCACTGCAAAAACCGGAGCGCAGAGCCTTGAAATAGTGCAGTATTTGGTACAGTTAACTGCACGGTAAGTTTGTGTTTCTACGTGTTTCCACTGTCTCGTCTCTGCCTTTATTTTCATCAGGTTGTTTTAATCTCTCTTCTGCGTTTTTCCCAGGAACCCTTTGCTAGTATTTCTCAGGCTCTTCCCTGTTCTGCGGGTAGCTTGCGGTGTTCTTTGTTCACCCTCCCTAAGTTAATTAAAATAGCATTTGTTTTACTCTGGCTGGCATTTGGGTCCTTTTTTTTTTTTTTTTTTGCTAAAAATATAACAGCAGGTCACATTATCTATCTGATAATTGCATTACAAGTGCTCCAAAAAGCACCAACAACACAAACATGGACCGTGCTTAGGGAATTCAGTTAACTGTGGTGAAGCCTAGCAGGCAAATAGCTGCCTGTTTGGCCTTACTCGCTTTTGGAGTGGCCATTGCAAATGAGATGTCTGATTGCAGCTAGCCTGTCTCTGTCCAGGCTAACTGGGACTTCTGCTAGCTGTTTTTTATTCAACACTTGTAAAATTGCTATGATAAGGGATGCCACAATACCAGAAATTTAGCAGTCGATATCAGTACCAGTAGAATTACATAATTCTCAATTTGATATCACGGGGCCTGTTCCCAGTAGGACACGAAGCACACCCGGGCTGGTGATTGTTGCATTTTTAACACAAACACACCGAGTGTGAAGCTGCAGGTAGGAGAATTGCGACCTCTAAGTATGAGGCCATGGAAAAGGTCCATGGGATAAGTTGCTGCTCCAGGTGGAGGAGTTTAAGTATCTTGGGGTCTTGTTCATGAGTGAGAGGAGAGGGACAGGAACAAAATGGGAATAATTTAACAACCTATCATCAACTAAAGCAATCAAGGAGCCAAAGGCACAGCGACAAGAAATTGATAAGCATAAGAAAGCAAAAACACCACCATAAACAGAGACTGTGGAGGTCAGCAATAAATCCCATTTCAAAATGTCACGAATCCACAAAACACAGAATAAACCCGAAGATCTTTGGAACAGAAGCTCAGAGCTAAAGGCATGACACGTATGAACACATATGAGATATAAGGAAATAAACATAAGATGTAAACACTAAGAAATAACAGAAACCAGAATACAGAATCATAATCCAAAGATTATTAAAAAAAACAAAAACAAAACTAGAGCAAACATAGACACCCCCAAAACTCAAAACCTTGGGTCCAAGACCCAGAGACCATTTCAGGTAGATTCTGAGCTGAATGTCTGCCAGCTCTCATCTGCTGTAACCGAAAGCTGCTAATGCGATTGGGCCTTTTAAAACTAGGAAACACTGCGGGGGGAAACACGGCAAGAGCAATTAGACGTGAAAAGACAAATGACAGGTAGTGAGCCAGAGGTGGAATGAAGGAAAGTCAGATGACAGA
The DNA here is from genome assembly GCA_034780415.1 of Cichlasoma orientale. NCBI lineage: Eukaryota > Metazoa > Chordata > Actinopteri > Cichliformes > Cichlidae > Cichlasoma > Cichlasoma orientale. Next base: position 77,420 of record JAVDPK010000574.1, read on the forward strand.
AAACAGAGAGCGGCAGAGAAGAGATAAAGGCAGAAACAGGAAATGGCCAAAAGGACTGCAGTAGTGAAACCTTCACAAGAGTCACAGCTGCACGCTGGATGCAGACAAGAAAATACCCATTACTGATAAACAGGATGTTATGTGTTGAAGATTGCGTTTAGGAATCGTATTAGTTCTAAAAAAAAAAAAAATCATCTTTCTCAGCCAGATTATTTCATTCACTCAGATAATTAAACAGCTGCAGCTGCCCGGTGTACACGCACACAAATGTTCCCGCTCGCAACTCACACCCTCATTTTGTTTGTCATGCAGGGAAATTTATTATCCCAGAGAGAAACTTGTTTCTATGTAAACATACTTAATATTAAACAAACACAGAAAAATATTTTTCCTATCTAGTGTCAGATCACACACAGAGCAGGCTGCGTGCGCCTATAGTGAATCACAGCCAACCAGACAGACACTTTCATTCATGGGGTAGAACTGGGTTGCAAATGGGCTTGCAGCTGCGCAGCAAATTGGAGGTGTGGAAGGGTGTCACCTGACAGTGAGATCAGCTGATCTGCAGGGATTGTGGCTGAGCTTGAGTTTGTGGCAGATTTGCCTGTTTTGTTTACTGCAGATGTGTGTTTGAGGGTCTGAGAGATTTATGGGAACGAGCGTGTATTCATGTTGAATTACACTGAGAAGGCTTTAGTTCAGAAACCGTGGGAGACGGGGAGTGTCTTCATAGTCTCTCCATACACACACACACACACACACACACACACACAGGCGCACACACAGTATACAAATACAGTTTGTTCCTGCCAAGTGGCCACATCTTAACAATTACTGTTGTCAGGGAAACTGTGTCTGCCCCTGTCTCTTTTTCCAGCACAGAGGACGAGAGGGGGGAGGATGAAAAGACGCGTGTATGTGTATGCGTGTGTGTGTGTGCGTGTGTGTGTGTGTGTGTGTGTGTGCATAGCTGCACAGAAAGCTCTGGAAACTTACTTAACACCATCAAATCAGGTCCAGTCTACAAATAAAAGTGTCCTTAAAACTTATGTTAAAGTCTGTGTCCAATTGAAATAAAAATTGTAACTGTTTTTTTTCCCCCCTCTTTCAAATGTCTCAGAGGCACCAAACAATTGGGTCAGCCAGAGCCTTAAGGTGCTGTGGCGGAGAGGAGAAAAGCAGTGGTGGGAAATCAGGGGGGGGGGAAAGCATGCTGACAGAGATGGGGAGAGGAGTCCAACTGCACTAGAATGAGCTGCAGAGGAATAAATTCACACGGCATTATAGCTTCAAATCTTTTTGCGCTGCCTGTCTGTCCATATGCTCTGCTAATGTATGTTACACATATACCTAACACAGACATATGTTAATGTAGCGGCTGCAGGCTTTTTATGAGGGGAGCTTAAGCTCTTTCCAGTGACCCCAAAATCACTCATCATTCCTGCACCATCCTGAAGGATATTCCAATTCCTTAAATACACCTCGAGGAGACGAGGAAAGATGAGAGAAATGTTTCCTGAGGAGCTAAGAGCAAAGGAAGCATCACTCAAAGCCAGTTTGTAGTATTGTTTATTTGTTTTACAATCCACACACACACACATTCTTACCACTTCTTGTCATTTGCCATAACACAGCGGCATCCTTTAAGACTAATACTGTGGAAGCAAGGATTTCTCATTTGCCTTGTTTCCTGTTCTCACATGTCTCCCGCACATCTTCTCTAAGACGCGAGGAAGAGACGTGATGGTAGGAAGCGAGGAGGCAAGTTAACATAATGAGATGCACCCCGCGTCCCACTGTGTGAGCTATAATATAATACTTCTAATCCCCTCCCCTCTCATGTCTGGTCCCTCCTTAAATCCGTCTGCGCAAAGGAGGGAGAAGCACCGCTGAGCTGACGCCAGCTGTGCCTCGCATGTCGGGACGATTGCACTTCAGGGTGGCTACATCTGTTTGATAAATATCAAGCTTGTCTTCTGGCGCAGAAAGCCTCTTTTAACAGGATGGGAAATCTGGCTCAGACTCTTTTAATTCTTCATGATTTTTGTAATCCCTTCTGGCATATTTTCACGGCTTCATTACAAACTGCTTAAAAATTAACGAAAAGGTATCGGCCCTGCGCCCGTACAATCTCCGAAACAGCCCTTTGCTTGCTGCAGTCGTTCCTGCTGCTCATAATAGCCATTTAAAGGTCCTTTCCTGATAATAAGCAATTGGTAATAAAGAGGTTAATCGCATTATGCGGCCATATGTGAGGATGTCGAGCTGCATTTGACATAACTGCTAGACCTGCCTTTATCCGTTTGAATGTAAAACATAACTCTTTAACAGAACTCCTGTCAGACATTTGTGGGGAAAGTGTTCATAATTAACTGATATGGACCAAAAAAAAAAAAGCTTTTCGTGTGGTTTCAGTGACCTTTGACCTTTGTACTCCAGTCCCATTCACTTAAAGGTGCAAAAAGACACACAACCAGAAAAATCTTTGTATAAAGATCAGAGAAAGATTAAATACATAAAGCAGCAGAAAAAATGGTGTTTAGATTTTTTGGCTGGTTTGATTTTCTTCTTGTCTTCTTGGCTCCCTCGTGGATCAGTTTAACTTAAGTCTCCCCCTCAGCCTCTCTCGGCCGAAGTCGCCCGGGCTGAGCGTGTTCGTTTTTCCATCCCTCGTCTTTGTTTCCTGGTGGGGGAATGGAGGTAAGCAACAGGGGAAAGCTCAGGTGGCATCCTTTGAAGTGATGATCACTTCATGCTGATCTATTAGTTGCATTTGTACTAAAGCTTGTTTTGTTTTGTTTTTTAATTGAACAAATAGAAAAAAGTGAAGCCTCAATTAGGATAAAGAAGCTTTCTGATCAAAGCCGTACTCCAACAGGAAGCTACTGCTGCAGTGATTGCTGTAGGCATAAACAAGAGATGCAGACAGACACTCTTTGTTTTCCAAGACAGAGAGCGACCTTTTGAGCCGAGTGCAGGTTAATAGCATCAATTTAACGGTAGAAGATTTGCGAGCCTCCTCCTGGTCGGGGCTAATGCGTTCTGCAAAGCCCGGCAGGCTGGGCGTGTTTGTACATGGAGGGAAGGCTGACGCTGGGTAATGCAGAACAAACTCTGCTTAAACTAATGTAAACCTTCCAAGATCCAAAAGGACTTAGTCGGGAAGGGAATTTAGGGCAAAGGCCAGAAAAAACATTTGCACAGATGTTGGTGCCTGCTGACAGCAGAGGCGCTTTGCTCTGTGCAGTTTTCTGCTTTTGTGCTCCTCGTTTATCAGTGTCTGGTGATGTGCAGGCCCTCCATGCAACATGCAGCATACAGGCGTTTGTGTAATTTTTGGCATCAGCATTTTTGTTTCATTAAAGGGGCCCTGTTATGCTCTGTTCCAACATATTTTTTATTAGAATTTACTTGAGTAGCTTTGCATGATTCACAGTTCAACATAATCCTTATTTATCCTATACAGGTGCAGCACTGCAGTTTGTCCTCAAGAATGAAACAAGCCCTCTCCCTTTAAGGCCTACTTTCTTCTGATTGGCTGCCCCTCGCAATCAAAAAACGGTCATCCTCCAACCACTCATCGTTCTTCCTCGCCACCGTCACCATCTGCTTGCTCATAAGCCACTGTCAAAGTCTACAGGAACAGTTCTCCAGGCTTCTTGAAGGACGTTCGCAGCTCTTCTCTGGTTGTTGGCCGCCTTTTGTTCTGTTCTCTGTCAAGACGATCCCACACTGCCTCGGTAATTTTGAAGTCCAGACTCCGGGGAGGCCGATCCATGACTGATAGTGTTCGTTTTGGATCACTGTCATGCTGAAAAAGGGAGCCGTTTCCAATCAGCCACTTTCCAAATTTTATTGCATGTTTGATAAAATCTGAAAGTACTTTTTTGACAAGATCCTCAACAGCGCTGGTAAAACTCTTTTACATATAGCGATAGACACTCGCTGTCGGACATCTCGACAATGATTTGAACCTAAATTTCAAATTTGGGTTCATCACTCCACTCTTGCCACTGATTTTCAGTCCAGTTCTTGTGTGAGGCGGCATGCCTCAACCTTTTCTCCCCGTTTCCCTTTTTAAAGAATGGCTTCCTGACAATATTGTGTGTTTAGGAGCACTGTAGTGCAGCGCTGCTAAGCCATGTGCTGCACTTTGATTCTCTGCATGTGTGCGTCCATGCCTAGATTCATTTATGTTATGTCTTATTGAGTTAAAGTTATGAGTGAGCGTGCATGAAAAGCTGTTTTTCTGCGGTAGACTCTGTGGTTGACGAGCCGGCGAGTACTCAGTGCTCTTCTTGTTAGCTCTTCTTCCTCACATGATCAGCAGGTTGGCTGGTTTGTGATTTGTTGAGGCCCCCGCGGGGGGGGGGGGGGGGGGGGGGGGGGGGGGGGGG
>JAVDPK010000575.1:33420-64177 GCA_034780415.1 Cichlasoma orientale
CAGACTGCCGTGAAAAAGTCGGATACAGGTTGAATTTGGGCAAACAAGCAGATTTAGGTCGCATTTGCCTTCTGTGGTAGCCTAAAGTTAGGTTTATTTGACACATTGAACCGGGTGTGAGGGCGCGCGCCGTTCCCGCCCCTGCGCATTGGCCTGGCGCCTGATCATGCACCTCGGGACCATAGGGAGAAGGCAGAGGAGCTTGATTTATTCAGATTAGCTATCTTATACTATACTGTCACGACATATTAACAGTTTTAACAAATATGTAAAAAAAAAAAAAAACACATTTTTTCTTTTAATAAAAGTGACATACTGCAGCTCCCACATACCTGAGTGTACTTGAATCTGGCGGGGACTTTGCAAAAAGCTCAATTTTACCATCGCAGAATAAACTGCTCAACAGGAAGGAGTCCTCATATCTCACTGTTTTATATGCGACACCGAGCTGATACCGAGCTGTCTGTGCGTCCTTGCGACTGTCCGTCATGTGACTTCCCCTCACTGACAGGTGTGCGTTAGGTGCCCTGGTGGAGTAGAAATTACACCAAGCGCCCAATTAGTTTATCAAACTTTATACTATCCACTCTCCTTCACCAAACTGACAGAAAGTGTGAGAATTGTTGGAATTTGTTGGGAGAAATGTAGATAATTCGACTATGATCTCTATATCTCAAATGACTGCGAACGGCAGTCTGTGCGGTTTATTAAAATGCGCACAGTTCGCCCGACTCAGTAGTTACTAAGCTCTCACATGATATAATTTCTCAACAACCAGTCATCAACAGTTTGATAACACGGAATAAATGGGGATTGAGGACATTTCTTGTGTGCCTTCGCGCTCAATTTTTAGCTAGCTTGTTGAGGTGGGGAGGGGTGGAAGCTATGACTTACTTTGAATTACGATAAACTGGATTAAATTGAACATACTGCCAGTAAACGTGTTAGGTCACTCACGGTAAAGTAATACAATATCCAATTGCTCGAACAACAGACATAAAGTGTTAATTTAGAAGCCTCTTACCTTGAATAAAATTCCATTCGACACTTCAAACAACAGTTGTATGGCGCAGTTCCTGGCTGGGGCGGAAGTGTACGGCAGTTAAAAGCAAAGAGTTCCCATTGAGTAGAATTTACTAATTATTTGACGTGTTGACTTTACTGATAAAATACAATTAAATTCTACTCAATAATTTTGAGCTGAAAATATTTATTGAATAATAAGTAAAATGCAATTAATAAATGAATAAAAAATTATTAAATCAACATAATAATACACCAAACTACACACACTCATTTTTTTTATGTAAAAACTACTAATATTTATTTTGTAAATATTAATTTAGCCCAGTCACACTTTTTTCAGTGTGTTGCATGCTGGGCTATGATGAATAATGCCCCCTGAGACAAGCCCTGGCAACTTGGTCTGAACTCCAGAATCAGGAGCGACTCTGGGGCCACCACCTGAGCCACCGTATGGTCTGAGAGGGGGGGTTTACTTAAGCCGGCTTTAAACTGTGTCCAAACTGCCCGTTGGATGATGGGATACCATCAGACACACCTGCCCTTCACACCTCCACAGTGTGGAATTAGGAACTTCTGCACCTGATTATTTCACTTGAGTTACCTTTAAAGGACAGACCTTTGTAACTACAGCTAATCATGATCCATAGGTAAGAGCAGAGCCATTTTCTTGTCATTCCAATAAAAATATGAATGTCTGAGCCCTTACATTATGTAGTGTAAGACACTAAAACAAGAAACAATGCCAATTCAAAATAGAAAAATAGAAGTAGCGCCCATAGTTTAAGTAGAATGGCTTTACATGGACTTTCAATCCAGAATAATTCTTCATTTGTAGCACTTATTATGGAAGCAGCTGACTTTTTCATGCTGCTGTCACAGACTAGTGGATATGGGCACTGTGATGCCACCCATTTGTTAGTAAGGCATTTTTGCCTTCTCCATCTTGGCACTTCTGACTGAAAGTGAAGGACAATGGATCCTCATATGATAGCACCTTGTCATTCACAAAGTAGCCCCTCCCTAAAGCCTATCATATTAATCCTTTCTTGTGGCTCTACTGGGACCGTAATTTACAAAATGAACACTATGTTTTATCCAATAAGTCCTGAAACTACCGACTGAGACATGAACTCATCGGGAAAGCATTTACTGAGGTCAGAGATCAAGTGAGCAGTATGATCATTTTCTCATTCACTTCTATACAACCAGAAGCACCTCCTGCGACCATTAGAAAGAGTGCAGCCTTTACTTTTCCGCTCTTTTCTTTGAATAAGGACTTTTGTAATGGTTATTTTCATTCATCCTCAAGTTATAAAGTGTTCAGTCAAGCAAATTCTGAAGATACAATGAGGACCCGTGTACAGGAAATCCATTTACACAGAAAAATATCAGGGTAGAGAAACCTCCAATGCACAGAACATATTGTCTACAAAAAGGAGGAAAGAGCAAGTGAGGTCTGACGGTCACTCAGGGCCAAGGATTGGATATTTTTCTTTTTCAAAGCGAGTCTTCAAGTCACAATAAGTCGGCTGTCATCACAGATCAGAGTTTTTATAACAGGCTGAAACTATTAGTTACAGAAACAGATGTCTTTCTTCTGCGTGGAAATTATTATTATTTCTTTTATGGTCACTTAGTGCCACACTTCACTTTGCATCTAGTGTGAATGAACCATTAAAGTGGTTTGTCCCTAATACTCACAGGAAGGTGAAAATCACCACAACCAAAAGTAGTAAAAATCTAAAAATAGAAATATATCTATTTTCCAACACCTTTAATTAAAAACAGGTTTCCACTATGGTTACATTTATTGGGCTACAGCGCCATCGAGTCCCACTCATTTTGGACTATGTCACCATGAAACCTCAAATCCAGAGAGTCTGAGTTCTTTGGTATTCAAGTGTTGCCAAAGGTGAGCTAAAACCTTCAGCACTTTAAATCAGATTATGGATCTGTTTAGAACTGCAGCACCTCTGAATGCCTTTGACGCGATAAATGATCCAGGAGACTCCTGTATTTCCATGATAGGAAAGCTCATTACTGCATTCCTCCTTAAAAACACAAAGCTTTAACAAAACAGCCAACTCTTCTTTCACTACGTGCTCTCTCCTCCCTCAGCTGTAATCCACAGCCCGTAATGGCATTTAAAAAAACAACACTCTGGTCTTTATTTCTCCCCGCTTTCTGCCTTCAACGTTGCCTTTCATTAACTTGCCTCCAAAGTCATCAACAAGACAGAAAAGGCAAAACACCAGTTTCCAGAGAGGCTGAATAGACCTTAACTGGAGAAAGAAACACTTCAAACTGCGATGACAAACAGGAAGTGAGAAGGAACGCAGCCCAAACAGCTGCTCGTTTGTGTCCTCCTGCCACTCAATCAGCTCTGTCAGGAGAAGTTGTTGTTTGTGATGAGTCTCTTTCCATTGAATTTATTCTGTAACCCTGCAGCTCTGATTGGGCTTTCACTGTCTGACTTTACTCATGATGAAAAACTGGAGAGGTCTTTCTGCTTCCGCTCAAAACCCTCTTGAGGCTTTCTTTTCATTCCGAGCAACGTCTTCTCCTCGCCTCTTTTCTGTTTGATTGAAGACAAAGAGTTCTTACAGACATACAGACGCCATCTTCTCTCTTCAAAGCTATCAAAGGCTCTTTACATTTTGGTATTTTTAACTGGCAGCATTTTGTTGTGTAACTAAACATAAAGCTAGCAAGATTCAACAGCTAGACCTGCTAACAATTTACTGTTTTTATGAACCACAATAACACCTGGAGTATAAAGATAGTGGTTTGAACAGATGAAACATTCAAACACACTCTTTATAAAAGGAAAGCATTCAGCTTTTTATTATTAGGCCCAAGCCAACCCGAAGGAATCGGCAAGGAGCCTATTGTGATTGAAAGGGGTGTAGGTGCAAAAATGGGCAACGTCGCATAAGACACAGTCACAAGTGACCAGGGACCCCATGGGGACGTGCGTCAGGTCGAGACGTTTCTGAAAAGGTACATATGAGGATGACTGGAAAAGCGCCTAATTGGAATTGCTCGAGTTCTCCGTTTTTCTTCTTCTTCTTTCTGAGTAAACGATTGCAGCATTTACGAAAACTCACCAATTTTTGCACAGACATCAGGTCTGTTTTTTCATGTCACCAAGAACAAACTTTAAAAGGGGGCTCCACAGTGCCCCCAGGATTAATTAAAAAAATAATTTTTTGGCTTCCTATGGGAGAGGCCAAGGTCAGCTTAGTCCTAGAACCACCAAATTCGGGTCAAACAGAGATCATGTCAAGACAAACCAAAAATCCTCTTATAGCAGCCCCACACAACAAACAGGAAGTCAGCCATCTTGGCTTGAAATTTGCACTTTGCCAAGTCAGCAATTATGCACACCTCGTATTTGAACTATCTCCTCCTAGGGCGTTACACCTACAGACACCAAAATGAATTAGCATAATCTAGACAAGTGGGCCATCAAAAGTTATTCAGGGTTTTCCAGAACTTTCAACATTCTTGTCACAGCACTGAAGTTGCCCTTCATTTTTCTAGCCTCACCTTTCCTGTCATCACTTGTCCATGCTTTGCCCGATTTATCCCAAACTGGAATCACTTATGTACAGACCCAGTCTGAATCCATACCTTGTGAAAAAATGGCAATTTTCACAATAGTGCCCCCTACATAATGAAACAAAGATTTACATGGAGCGGAAAACCTGTAGTTACTCCTAGAATTATGAAATTTGGTGCAAACATTGTGTACATCACCCTGATCAAAAAAGCCAATCAGACCCATGCCTTATTTTGCACTCCATTGCCATGGCCACACCCCTAATGCCCCATTGGATTTCAATGGAAAACCTGACATTTCTGTATGACACACTTTATTCAGCTCTTTTGAGCTGCACTTTGCTCACAAACATTTCCACTAAGACCCTTGATGATGTTACATTGCAGAAGGGCGTGGCTTTGCTGCTATGGAGAGCTTCGATCCTTTGCCGTGACATTTCAATTGCCTCTCATTGTCATATACTTTCTCCCTTTGCCCTCAAACTTCACAAGTGTGATAAGGATCCACCCCTGAAGACATTCACATGACATTATTGAATGACAGTCACAGCGCCACCTCTAAATTTAAGGCACATTCTCCAATCTGCACCAAAAATCCCTGCTTTGATAATAGTTCCACTCTGAACACACTGATATGCTCTGTGACTGCTAGATCGCCACCTATTGGCGACACAAAATGTCATGTACACTTAAGTTTACTGCTGATTCCACGTTCACTGAATCCACCTTAAGTGAGCTCTGTATAAACTTCTGACATTGCTGATGCTTCAGAGTGACAGTTGTGACTTCTCACTCAATGGCGACCCCTTCTGGCATGCTGGCATGCCATGAAACACAAAGTGCTTGTAAAAGACCCGGGAAAGGGCAGAACCTTTCCACACATGTCCCTAGTGATGATGGCTTTTGGATTTTATGGATCTGATATGGCAAAATGACTCCACACTACAACATTGTTTCCATCATTGCCGAGGCTTACATCTTTAGCCAGCAGGGATTACATTCGGCAGGAGCAGCGGCTTGCGGGTGGCTCGCCGGGGGTTCGCGGGGGCTCACATGCGGCGACAGCCTTTTATCGCCACTTGCGGCTTTAATTTTTTTTGTTGTTTTTGCTGCTCTAAACACTCATTTTCACCTGAAACATGATAATCCAAGTTTATTTTCTTTCCTAAATAGTTTTTCAGCTCTTGTCCTGCACTGGAAAATGATCACTTCATGATGACTTCTCTGCATGGCAGCTGACATTGACATAAATGAGGTTTATTCTATGGGAATCACTGTATTCGCAAACAAATCAATAAATCATATTACATACATTTGTGACAAAAAACAACAAAGAAAATACAAGCTATTTCTCCCCAGACTTTCTCATTCTGTGGATGGACTCAAACTCCATTACTTGGCGGCCTTCAAAACATAAAGCAAGTTTTTAATGTTTGCACTCTTTTCTTAGCAAGTAATCCAAACCAAACAGTAACATATTAATGACAAACCTCATATTGTGGATGGATCATCTCTGGCACATGATGGCGTTTTCTCTGCCCATCAGGGACCATCAACATGAACTTTTCTTGAGCATAATTTAAGCCTCATCCTGCGTCTTCCCCGTCATAATGTGTTGCTGCAGTTGTTGGTTACTGTTCTTAAATAGATTTTTCAGGTATCTGTACTTTACTTGAGTATTTATTTTACTGACTACTTCTTACTTTTACTCCCCACATTTTTAGAGAAATATAAGAACTTTCTACTCCTTACATTTTCAAAACAGACTTGTTACTTTAGCTTATCGTGTCTGAGAGAAGTTTGCATTTCACTTGTCACTGCGCCATCAAGCATCAAAGGATCTGACCCTAAATGGCAGAACAATAACACATTAGAGACAATCCTACTGGCGTATCCTCCATTCCCGGGGCTTATCACATACAAAGAGATTAAAGAGGCAAACCCATATAATTTATGTGGCCCGGACTAAGTGCCGATGTCTGTAAGTTGTGCTCGCGGTGCTTCCAGCATCTTAGCTAGCGCTACTGAAGAGGAGCGAGCATAAAGGGAGTAACATGTGGCAGGTAATTTTAAATACTGTTTCTAAATGTTCAACAAATATCAGCAAACACACAAAAAGTATCTGCAGTTTGTCACACAGTGTGTCTGCTAGCTAAAAGAACAGCTGCTGTATTTCCAGGGGGAGAAAAGAAACAGAAGTTCACTCAGATGGAGAAAGATGTAAGAAGGAGGACAGGAGAGGAAGAAGAGAGGTTAGATTTAAAGGTAAGGACTGCAAAACAAACTGAGGTTTGCTAATTTTGTGTAACTGACTGGATGAAAATACTGCAGTTTAGTGCGTGACAAACAGGTTAGTTTGCTGTACTGTACTTTTTTACTTTTACTTAAGTAAAGATGTTGAACCAGTACTTCAACTTTTACCAGAGTATTTTTAACACAAGTACTTGTACTTCTACTTAAGTACAGAATGTCAGTGCTTTTGCCACCTCTTGTCAGGACATCCATTCTTTGGAACAGTCTCCCAGAGGAGACCAGAAGGGTGAGCTCACGATCGTCTTTTAAATTGCTCTTAAAGACATATTTTTATAAGCAGGCCTTTGAGTTATTTCTATGCTGTCCTTTATAATTGATTTATCAGCTCTTCCTAGCAGTCATTTAAATTATTTTATACTTGCTTTAAATTTACCTGTTTTCCATTTTTAATTTTCTTTATTCCTCTCCTTGTGCTGCCAGTATTCCTATACCTACTGCTGTTTCACTTATATCTCTTCCTAAGTGTTTTATTTGCCGTTTGTTTCTTGTCTCGTGAATCACAGCAATTTTTTAAAAGGTGCTATAGAAAGTTTATTATTATTATTTGACATGGATGCCTTGATGGCTAAGCAGAGTTTGATTTTGGGAACTAAATGGGGACTTGAAGCTGGAAATGGTTAATGACATCAAACTTAACAAGTGCATAGTATATAAGTATGCTTTGGTATCAGGAGTGCACTTTGGTATTTTAAAAATTTCTAAGTGATTCGACTAAATTCTAAAATGCAGGTTAGTGGCTTCCCATCTTTAGTCTTCTACAAGGAGGGTTTTGTATATGAGAGAGAATGTAGAGCCTGTAATAATAATGGCATGTTTAATATTCAGGTGTGACATTAGTATTCTGCATGTTGATCACATGTATGCTTCACCCTCTGTGTATTTGCTGCCTGTAAAGTGGACTCGGTGTGAGTCACTGTGTATCCACAGCAGCTTTCCCCCCCCTCTCATCTGGGTGAATTTTAATTAGCACCACATTCTTGAAGATCCACATTTTAATGAACAAAACCTCGTGCGTGTCGCCGCCGCTCCTATCGCTCCCGCCGATCTCACATTAGAAAGGGAAACTTAATTAAAAAGATATCACAAAAGGCTGTCGGGCTAAACTCGCCTTTTCAATTACACTTTCTTTGTCGGTTTAAAGCTCTCAATCAGCAAATATCCCAAAGGCTGCGTCATCCTAAACACTATCTGTTTTCCTGCTGATGCTTCAGTGACCAGAGATCTGCAGGTCTGAGCCACAGTCTGCAAATCGTACAGTCAAGTTTCAGGTTTTATTGTCATATGCAAAGTAAAGAAACATGTTTCCCTGTACAATTAAATTCTGTCTTGCTGTCCACAACAGATGTCAGGCAGAAAAGAAAAATATCCTTGTATATATATATATAGATATAGATATAGATAGATAATGTGGAAAAAGATAAATAGAATGAGAAATTGGCAATTAAGAAAAACACAAAAATAATAAAACAACATGTGAGATACAATAATAAATATATACATGTATATGTGACTGCAAATATACTGTATAAATAAGAATTTGGGTAACAATAGGCTACGTACATATTTGTGTAATGCATGGTACATCAGTTGTGTAGTGAGTAAACAGCACTGTGTGCAATTTCATAAGCACAATTTGTAAAATGTAGATAGTAGTAGACCAAGGTTGTAAACTCCTATCAGGTGTTAATGGCAGTGGGGAGTCTAGAGGTCCTGAATTTCACACTTCCATAGACAAACTTTGTTGTCATTCAAAATTACAACATGCAGTGTGCATAAGAACAAGATTATGTCGCTATAGGCTCAGATTAAATTTAAATATACTTTCTATCTCAGGGTAGAGGTGTGAAGAGTCCATGTTGGGGGTGTGAAGAGTCTTTGAGGATGGAGGCAGCTGTCCTGTGGACTCTGTGATAGTAGATGCTCTGCAGAGAGGGCAGTGGAGTCCTAATGATCTTTTCAGCAGTCTTACCCGCTCTCTGCAGGCGTTTTTGGTCTGTAACATTGGCATTGCTATACCACATGGTGATGCAAGATGCTCTAAACCAGGGGTCTCAAACTCCCGGCTCCCCCTGCTTCCGGTCCCCGAATTGATGTCAAAAGTTTAATACAATTAGTTACCTTTTGAAAAATTTGCTTTCCCCTTCAATTAAGACAACCATTTCTCATGTGATTTAAATCAGACGTCCCCAGGTACTGGTCCGTAGGTCATTTGGTACCATGCTGCACTAAAAGAATAAATTACTTACAGTATTTCCGTTTTATTTATTTTTAGTCTGAATGACATTTTATTTTGAAAAATGGGCGGATTCTCTCCGTTGCATCCGTCGATGACTCAAAGGAGCCGGCCTGCTATTTTTTTTTTTTGTCTTTTGAAAGGCCTGATTAAAAAAAAAAGAGGGTCAGGGGGTTCTTTAATCTATAATGGAACAAACGTTATCATTATTGTTAAATAATTCACAACGGCCACCAGCATCAAATACTAATAACTTATTGAACAGAGCGGTTTCCGGTGACCTGCCTCTGGCCCAAAACCACGACTTTTACTAGGACCTGTGTGTGTATGTGTGTGTGTGTGTGTGTCTTTGTCATGAAATGTACTTGGTAAGGAGGGTGAGAAGCCACAACAATGACCCCCAGAGCCAGAGATAGCCAGAGAAAGACCCAGGAAACACAGGCCGCCCGCAGCCCCCAACGAGCACTGAAGACCCAAGACCACACATCTCGATAACAACCGCGCGGCTAACCCAAGAGGAGGAGTAGGGCGGCGCCAGCAGGGGCCCCCACGGCCAAAGGGCAAGGGCCCCTGAGAACCAACGACGACGGGTAGCTGCCCCCACCAGAGGCCGGCCAGCCCCCGCACTCATCAACCCATCTTCTGACACATGGGCAAATGAGTGCCCCCAGAGCCAACAGCCACTCCAGAGTGCAGCCTGCCCCACCCCTGACACCCCAGCCAACCCCCGTCCCGGGACGGGTGCAGGAAACAGTAGTCCCACCGCTCAACTTCTGGGGAACATGTCTGTCCCCCAACGCCTTATGTGTATGGTGAAGTGTCGTTAGCCATAATGTCTATAGCGTAATTAAAAAGAGGACGGTGGCCTTCCCCCGGAAGAAGAGAGCTACCTAACTGGCTCAGTAAGTACCTCAATTTCCCACACCCCACCACAGGGTGGCGGAGAGCAGGCCCGTGGCCTGTGATGACAGCACCCCAGAACAACGCCAACCCCAAGGCCAGCACCCACCGCTCAAGCGTGGAAGGCAGCCCCAGTACCAGTCAACCACAGATACACATGCACACACACAAAAAAGGCCACAACACAAACTGGCCTGAGTCTGGGACAAGTTGCTCCCAACCCTCCCATGCTATCCCTCAACTATAGACGGCTCAAAATCGCCGTCTATAGTCATAGACGGCGATTATGAGCAAGCCGACAAGTACGCTCTTTGCTTCCTTTTATTTGTTATGAACTGATACTAAGCAGGACGTTCAGCCTTAGGACCGAATCTAATTCACTGTCGTGAAAAGTGCATCACTATTCTCATGTAATACACCCCTTGCGCCTTTCCTCTTTCTTCCATCTTTCTCCATCTCAGAAGTCTGACCATGTGATCTTCCGCTGCACCACCTTCCCCCACCCTGTCCAGGCTCCTTGTTGACCACGCCCCACTGCCCTGCTGACTCGCACTTCCTCTACCCCTGAGCATACCTCTTCCTATATGAGCTGTTGCCTCTCTTTCCCAGTGATTTTATTAACATGGCAACTTGGGAAGTATCCCAGGCCAGCTCTTCCAATTGCAGTGGTCCCAACTAGGGACCAGTAAGGACCTCAATTTGTGCTGCTGCTATCTTTGGGTCCTTGGAATCCCAATACTCCATATCCTCTCTTGTCCGTAATACCACAAAATCTTCCGTGAGGCCTCTGAAGGGGAGCTGTAGGGCATTGGATGCACAGCGCAGTGCTGCTTAGACTTCTGGGCAAGCCAAGCCATCTTTGCAGGGAGCTGCTGATCTTCTTTTCCAGGGCCTCCACATATGATATTAGGATCTCATAAAGAAGTAGGTGCCACAATACCCTGGGCAAAACAGCATACTGGTACATCCATGCCTTGAATCAACCCGGCAGTCCCTATTTGTCAATCTTGATTAGTCAGGTGTCAAGGTCTTTGCTGGTCTTCTGGATGGCACCTCTGTCTCTCAGGCTGTGGTCAAAGAATTTCCCCAGAATTTTGACTGGCTGCTCCAACAGTGTGGGAATGCACGTTCTGGAGATGGTAAATTGGAACCTGTCCAGAACTTTGTCCTTCTTAATTACCAGGGATCTTGACTTTGATGGCTTGAAGTGTATGTTACTCATGTATGTTACTGTAGACATGATCCAGGGTGTTCTTATCATGGGTGGGAATGTTTACATGATGATAATATTAAAGAAATACAGTCTGTAAGTCGCACTGGTTAAAGTCGCCTGTGGTGATATAAATAGCATCAGGATTAGCCGCCGCTAAAGCACTTATGACATTGTGAAGTTTGCCAAGCGCTGCCATGGAGTTTGCTCATGGGGGAACGTGAACAGTGGCCAAAAACACAGCAGTGAACTCCATCTGTAGATAATAGGGACGGCTTTTCAGCGGTTAAAAACTCCACATCTGGCAAACAGTGCTTATAAACAGTTTGCATATCTCCACACCATAAGTTGTTGATAAACACACACACACCTCCCCTTTTAGCCTTACAATCTCCTCGATGTACAGAGTGAGTCTGTAGCTGAACAGCAACACTCTCTTATTTTCCTTTGTGCTGTAATCCTGGTTCTTAGCTCATCCAGCTTGTTTTCCAGAGACCATATGTTGGCTAACAAGAGGCTGGGCATTGGTGGTCGGCTAGCATGAAGCCCTCCTCTCTTGCCTCTCTTACGTCGCCGTCTCCTAAGCGCTCTCCTGGGGTCAGCTTGCTCACTCAAGCTCAGCACTACGGGGCCTTCCTGGGAGTGGTGGAGGTGGTGATTGCAGGAGCACACCAAGAGTTGCAGGTCGAGTGGTATAAAACCAGTAAATTCAAAAGGACTGCATGTCCAACAGTGCCTCTTTTTTATAAGATAGCAGTGCATGGCTTTTTTTGCACTGTAAAAAGAGCAAAAAAAAAGTATAGCAAAAAAGAAAAAAGCTGGTATTCGCGATTGGAACAAGCAAACACGTCTGCATCAGGGGGCGCCATATTATCACTCTGGCTGTGTGTTTCATATGTTTAAGGTGCCCTTTAAAACATTTAGAAGAGAATTTTTGTAAATACTTACATACTTTAATTAAATCTGCATTTATCAATTCATTTTTTTCTTTTTGATTACTTGATAAGCACAACACACACATCATTTAATGAGATATTTTAAAATGTCAGGCCATAAAATATCTTTTTAAAAATTTGATTCATAAATTTTGTGATGACACAGAGCTTTAAAGATGATCTTCTTCTTCTTACTTCCTGTCATTTATCTCCTGTTCCAGTTGAGGAGGTTCATATTAAACATGACCAAAGTTTCTAACAGTAATGTTGATGTACGCATAGTGAACCAAAAGCTCAGGCTGCATAATGCTCTAAGTCAGTGGTTCCCAACCTTTTTAAGCCACGGCACATATTTTCACATTACAAAAATCACAAGGCACACCACCAAACAAAAATGTCACAAAAAGTATATTTATTAAAATATAATCAAAATCTAGTCTCAATTTACTTACTCAGTGTGAAATCTGGGCCTGTTTAGTTGAACACAAAGCTGATATTCTTGCAGGAATTGAAGAAAGACGCACACAAAGATCTTCCTCCACAACTCCGAGTCTCTCTTTTTTGGTCTGGATAATCTTCCACAGCACACCTGATGATTTCTCATGGCACACCTATGTGCCACAGCACAGTGGTTGGAAAACACTGCTCTAAGTACTCAGCTTATCACAGTCACAAATCTCTATGAATTCATCTGAGGCACAGAAACTCCACCCACATGCTGTTCAAACTAAGTTTATGAGGATCAGCCAGTCACAAGAAGGGGGAGGAGCTAAAACTACTTGTTTCAGACAGAGGAAGAACTGAGGGGCTGCACCAAGCATAGACATACATAATGTAAACTTTGTATTGAGCAGGTCAGCCGTTGTTGTGACACATCATATTGCATGTGGCAGATCTGTGCTGTAAACCAATATAAGTAAATGGTCTGGACTTCATAAAGCGCCTTTCTACAAAGTTCTTTAAGTTGATGCCTCATGCACACATTCATATACTGTATATTGGGAAACTGATGGGCACCAAAAATAATGTAACTTTCTCTGATAATTATAATTATGTTAAATACTCCACATATAGGGTGCAAGCACCAAACCAGTGCATGTATTTCTAATGTTTTCATGAGAGTTTACATCTACCAATGTTTGTAACACTGTTATTGTCTTTTAGAATTTGAATCTATACTAAAATTATAGATTGTTTATAGATGTTTTATTGCATACAATAAATTTTATGGTTAAAAAGGTAAAACAAAAATGAGCTATTTCCAACGTTTGCAAAGTGCTTTATAAATTAAATTTATTATTATTATTACACAAAAACAAGGAGGACAAGAAGCATAAATACAAAAATAGAGTGATGAGCAGACAGCGGACAAACAGAAGGTCTGGAAAATCAATCAGTCTTTATTTGTATCAGAGTAGTTCAGGGCAATGTAGTTGACTTCACTGTTTGGAGGCTGGTTTCACTGCAGGACTACAGAGTATTATTTGCAACGTCTGCAAATTCTGTTTTCAAAATGTTGTAATGGCCAAATACAATAAAAAAAATTGTCCACTCTTACCTATGAAAGATAAGCCCATATGATCCAGTTTCAATTGTAAAATGGTTTGAGCAACTGCATGCAGCTCCAGACTGATGCACCTCTGTATGTATGTTTGCCACATCCAATATGGCGGCCACATTGACGTACGATTCAGTGCTCAATGTGGCCTCTGAGTATGTATGTAAGGCCCAGTACTGAGTTTTTGTTTTTATGTGACTTCCAACCACGTGATGTTAACTTGGCTGCCATTTTGGGAGTATGACAGTGTCAAGTGAATAAAGCCTCAGTCACTGAGGCCTAGAGACCAGTGGCAAAGAAAAAAAAATGTGTATTCCCTCACCGGGCAGTTGGTGAGTGTTTTCTGGCAAATATTTGATGAAATTGGTCGTGACAACCTGGCAACCACGAGTTGTAGTTGAAAAATGTGTATTCCCCAACCATTTAGCACAAACCTCCTTCTACTTGCTTTGGTTGTTAGCAGATTGCTGCAGTTGCACATAGTTTGCGTGGAACAAACTATGTGCTGACTTGTGTGCAAACATTTCACTAACTACTAGGTGAAAGTAGTAGTAAAACTGAGACAAGTACGACAAACTGGAAACTGTGAACGTTTGTCTTCAAAGTAAAATTTTTGCCTCAGCACTGCAGCCACCATAATAGATACATAAGACACAACTTTTACTTTGAAAGTGAATGTTTACGGTTTCTTATTTTTGTCGCACTTTTTACAGTTCAGCTTGAGCTCGACTTGTAACAGACAAGTTGGTATCATGAAAAACTACAGGTAACTGCAGCAGTTTGCTAATGACCAAAGCAATCACAGTGAGGTTTTTGGTGAAGCATCCTTTTTGCAACCAAGCGACAGCCAGCAGACTCCAGGAACCACTAATGGAATACACATTTTCCCCCTGTTACCAGTGTTTTTATCACATTTAGTATGGGAGACAACTCTGCAATAGGAGCATGAGGTCACAGAACAAACCTCTGCCAGATAAAAGATTATTTTAGGCAGTGAATTAAGCAAAGCTGCTCTAGTAGAGTCCAAAAGTAAAAATATAGAATGTTTTTAAAATATAAAGTTACATTTTTCAGGAAACAGGAAGTTTAATGGGTACAGTAAAGTTTTATTAGCCTCCATTTCTTCACATTTTCAAAAAATGTAGTTTATTGGAGAAATAAGTCATTTTTCCTATGCACCATGCTGTAGTGACAGGTAACACTGAAAAACAAAATATGAAGCAGGAAAATGTGGAGTATAAAAGGTCCATTTTAAAAACACTAAGTACATTCTGGGTCAATAAGTGGGGTCCATGTACATTTGAGTCATTATATTTCATTTTAAAAACAGATATTAAAAAAATGAAAAGCAGATGGTCATTTTATTTTCATACTCCAAAGGCAGGGTGCACCCTGTACAGATCATCAGCCTGTTGCAGGGCCAACACAGAGAGACAGACAGCCATTCACACTCACACCTATGGGCGATTTAGAGTGACCAATTAACCTAACCCCAGTAACTGTATTTCTTTGGAGGAAACCGGAGTACCCGGAGGAAACCCACGCACACACGGGGAGAACATGCAAACTCCACACAGGGAGATGCCCGGGCCAAGGTGGAATCAAACCCAGGCCTTCTAGTTGTCAGTTAAGCTGTGAGGCAGCAGTGCTAACCACCACGCCACCGTGCTGCCCACTCCAAATCCATAAAAATATGGAGGTGAAAATAATGGTGAGTGGTGATAAGATGAAAATAAACCTTGACCATGTTAAGGCTGTAAACATTAATTCAATTTTGTGCTCTATTAGGGTAATATGGTACTATGAGGTCTTTAAGATAAGATGGGTCTGATTATTCAAGACCCTTCTAGTCCCCTAGTACTGACAGGGACTAGAATAGTCCCTGTCAGTACTAGGGACTATTCGTAGGTTGTGTACAGAGGCCGCTGTCAGGTTTAGGGCTGTGGCAAGCGTAGCAGGACCCCAATGCAGGACTCACCAGGCGAGGAGCTTAATTTAAGCAATGCTTTAATAGCAGAACGTGGCAAAACATGAATGTGGCATAACTTGGCAAAACATAGACTTGGAGCATAGAACATAGACGTGAAGCACACAGCAAGAAAAACCAACCACGACGCGACAAGGAACTGAACAACACTGAGACCTTAAATACACAAAGGGATACTGAGGGGAGTGGAAACAGGTGCACACAGTGAACACAGGTAAATGAAATACACTGACGAGACAAGGGGAAGTAAACCTAAATACAAAGCACAAGGAACACAAGACTGTCACAATAAAACAGGAAGTGACAATACAACATACGCAAACTTAACACAGAGGGACCCAAACCAGACCATAACAGAAATCTAAATTCAACACAGGGAACACTGGGATGTCAAACTAAACACAAGACACGAGACAATAGACTAAGACATGAGAACATACATAGGACTGATAAACAGGAGACATGGAAAACAAAACATAACAGACGTGACACCGGAGGGATAACGCCTGAACACAGACCATGGGAAGGACAATGTGAAGGAAATAGGAACCAAACACAAATGACTAAACAGAAAACCATGATAACTAAAATACAAATACAAAACAAACACCACTATTCAAAAACATAAGGCACACTGGGCCACTGGCGCAGGATCATGACAGCCGCAATGACCCTGCAAGTCTAATTAGGAGCATCTAACCAAGCTAGCTCCAAAACAGAAGCAGCTTCAGCAAGAACATCAGGATGCAGCTGGATTTGACCTTTGACTCCTTCAAAGAGTTTGTTTTTGTCAAACACCTCATGTAGGTGTTGTTAATCTACTGCATTGATGCTGGCATTTATTGTAGAATTTATTGAGGAATTTATTGAGTTTTGGAGTTCATATTTTTCTTTATTTCTCCCTGTTGATGTTCATGTGTGTCCTTAATATTACACACATTTAGCAGATAGTGCTGCTATCTTGCAAACAGTCAGTTGTTGAATATATTTCTTTAAAAGGTATCTTTGTCAAGTTTTTATTACACAATAGTCACTTTTGCGCCTTTAATCTTGCACCTGATTAAGTATGAAAACACTAAAACTAATACTGAAACTAACTAAGACTAACTAAAACTAAGCATGAAACCAAAAATAAAAACTAATAAAAATGAGCAAAACCGCTCTGAAAACTAATTAAATCAAACTGAATTAGAGAAAAAAAGGAAAAACTAACTAAAACTAAACTATAATGTGAAATCCAAAACTATTATAACCCTGGTTGGAGGTCTTTTTTTTCCCCTCCAATATGCGCATAGGCATGTGATTTTAATGCTCTTTACGTTTTAATTTTTGTGTGCATTGTTTTCTTTTCCTGTATGTTTGTAGTTTGAGCAGCTGATTAAAAAAAAAGTCAAAATTCAGTCAATTCAATTTTATTTATATAGTGCCAAATCACAACAGTTGCCTCAAGACACTTTATATTGTAAGGTAAATACCCTATAATAATTACAGAGAAAATCCAACAATCAGAGCAAGTACTTGGTGACAGTGGGAAAGAAAAACTTCCTTTTAACAGAAAGAAACCTCCAACAGAACAAGGGAGGGGCAGTCATCTGCCACTATGGTTGGGGGAGGGGGGAGGGAGACAGGACTAAACACAGACTCAGGGACAGAGAAGACACAATTTAATGACATGCAAATTGGTGTATAAACAGAGTGAAAAGAGATGAGTGAAGAAGAAACACTCAGTTCATCATTGGTCTGTCAGTACTCTTGCTGCAGCATTTTGGATCAGCTGAAGGCTTTTCAGGGAGTTTTTAGGACTGCCCGATAGTATTGAATTACAATAAATAAATACATTTCTCTAAATACATTCGCCTTTTAAGAATGGAAATTTAGGTTCAAAAAGTACCCACCGTCTAGAGTAGTGGACACTTTCTAAGGTATCAAACCAGTGACATGCATGCATATAACTGTTATACTAAAGATAGATACTTTATTGATCCTGCAAGGGAAATTATTATGTTATGCCATGTCATGGTTATAGAGATAATATGAAACATTCTATAGGAATCAAATAGTTAATATGATAAAGATGTTTTATCATATTGATTTGAAATGAACAAACCCAGACAGGTCACTTTCTTTAGATGACAGCCCCCACATCTCTTTTTATTCCACTTTATTTTTTTCTTTGCAGTCATAAAACACCTGCAGTGCGACATTAAAGTGATATTCTAATAAGAAGCAGGCGCAGCAGAGGGAAGAGGAAGGCAGGAAGCTGCAGAGTGAAAGCTGATTTGTGGAGGATGCCTCGCAGCGGTGATCCCTCCTCCTCCTCCTAGAGCTCGTCAGGGTTTGATATGGTAGAGCGAGGTGAGCGGCGGCGTTCGACCTCAGAGCAGAGAGAGAAAGAGAGGGAGACAAGCTCATTTCAGGGCCGACTAATTTCTCCATTATAGGTGTGCAATTATCCCAGTGTGACTGCAAACACAGATAGGAGGGCATCACAGAGGTAGGAAGAAGGGATGAGGGAGGCCTCGGAGAGAAAAAGATGAGAGGGGACAGTGGAGGGAAGATATGAGTGAAGGTAGAAGAGGGCTTCAGAAGTTTCTCATCTCTTAATTGTGATCAACGTGGAGAGTTTAGCAGATGAATCTGCCTGAGGACGCAAAAATCCTCTGACTGACTTTAAGTGTGGAAGCCTTTATGCATCGTTACACTGAGACCGTCCCCATGTTGGCCATGTGCTTCCAGTTAATATTAACTTTTCTATTATTCCAGAGGGAAATTAATGTTAGCAGAAAGATAATGTACACAATGGAAACATGCACACATGGCAGATATCCAAGGAAAGATAACATCCATCCATCCATCCATCCATCCATCCATCCATCCATCCATTTTTTTTCCACTTATCTGGGGCCGGGACGTGGGGGCAGCAGACTAAGCAGAGAAGCCCAGACCTCCCTCTCCCCAGCCACCTCCACCAGCTCATCCAGGGGAACTCCTAGGTGTTCCCAGGCCAGCCAAGGGATATAACCTCTCCAGCGTGTCCTGGGTCTGCCCCGGGGCCTCCTCCTGGTAGGACATGGCCGGAACACGTCACCCAAGAGGCCTCTAGGAGGCATCCTAGTCAGATGCCGGAACCACCTTGACCGGCTCCTTTCAATGTGGAGGAGCAGCAGCTATACTTTGAGCCCCTCCCAAATGGCTGCACTCCTCACCCTATCTCTAAAGGAGAGGCCAGCCACCCCTCGAAGGAAGCTCATTTCTGCCACTTGTATTTGCGATCTCATTCTTTTGGTCACTACCCAAAGCTCATGCCCATAGGTGAGGGGAAGAACGTAGAGTGGCCGGTTAATGGACAACTTCACTTTCACGTTCAGCTCCCTCTTTACCACCACAGACCGGTGCAGCCTCAATCTGTCTGTCAATCTCCCGTTCCCTTCACCCGTCATTTGTGAACTCCTCCACCTGGGGCAGCAACTCGTCCCTGAGCCGGAGTGGGCACTCCACCTTTTTCTGGCTGAGAACCATAGCCTCAGACTTTGAGGTGGTGATTTTCATGCCAGCCGCTTCACACTCTACTACAAAGTGTTCCACTGTGAGCTGGTGATTAAGCCAACAGGACGGCATCATTCACGAAAAGCAGAGATCAGATTCTGAGGCCACCAAAGCAGAAGCCTTCTGCCACTTAACTCTGCCTAGAAATTCTGTCCATAAAAAATTATGAGCAGAATTGGTGAGAAAGGGGAGCCCGGGGATGTCCAACACCCACAGGAAATGAGTCAGACTTATTGCTGGCAATATGGACCAAGTTCTCGCTGCGGTTGTAAAGGGACTGAATGGGCCGCAACAATCGGCCAGACACCCCATACTTCCACAGCACCTCCCACACGATACCCCAAGGGAGGAGGTCAAATTCTTTCTCCAAGTCCACAAAGCATATGTAGACTGGATGGGCAACCTCCCACACTCAAATGTCTTCAAGAGGATGAAGAGTTGATCCAGTGTTTCACGACCATGACGAAAACCGCATTGTTTCTCTTGAATCTGAGGTTCGACTAACGGATGAACTCTCCTTTCCACCACCAAGGCTGAGGAGTGTGATCACCCAATAGTTGGCGCACACTCATTCTCCCTTCTCAAAGATGGAGACCACCACCCTCGTCTGATAATCCAGTGGCACTGCCCCAGATCTCCATGCGATGTTGCAGAGGCATGTCAACTAAGACAACCCTACAACATCCAGAGCCTTCAGGAACTCAGGGTGAATCCCATCCACTCTAGGGAACCTGCCACCAAGGAGTTGTTTAACCACCTCAGTGACCTCACCCCCAGTGATGGGCGAGTCATCCCCCTTGTCCCCAGACTCTGCTTTCACTACAGACGGCATGTCAGTGGGATTAAGGAGGTCCTCAAAATAAAGTCTGTTGCACTTCTAGGTGACAAGATGGGTGGGATTGGCATCCGCCAAGGCAGCCAAAGTTCACACCTGTGAGTGATCTGCTCATTGACAGCGAGGTATTAAAGAGCCAGTCGGGGCAGTCATTCTCTGCCAGTTCGTTCGTCCTCCACGGTGAAGTGCAGGCTCATTCTATTCTGTGTCTTTCGCATGTCTGACCTGAGCATCTGATTATAGCTGTTTGTTTCATGGGTCTGTTAGGTTAGGGCCATGACACGTCCAAAAGCCTTTTTCCATGGCCTTGCTGAACTCCTCTCACACCTGAGTTTCTCTTTCAACCACCACCCGTGCCATGTTCCGCTTGGCCTGACTCCTCTAGAGTCCCACAGGCTAACCAAGCCCAATAGGACTCCTTTTTCAGCTTGATGGCTCCCTTCACCTCCAGTGACCACCATCTGGTTTGGGTATTATCACCACGACAGGCACCACCCACCTTGCAGCCACAGCTCTGAGCAGCAGCCTCAACAATGGAGGTACACAACATGGTAAATTCTGACTCAATGTCCTCAGCCTCCCTCGGAATGCTGTTGAAGTTCTGCTGGAGGTGGGAGTTTAAGATCTTGTGGACTGGGGCCTATGCCAGGCATTCCCAGCTCACCCTCACAATACATTTAGGTGCACCGGGTCTGTCCAGTATCCTCCCCCCACCACCTGATCCGACTCACCACCAGGTGGTTATCAGTGTGTCCAGAACATACAGCCGTAGATCTGATGATACGATTACAAAATCAATCATCGACCTGCGACCTAGGGTGTCCTGGTGCCTTGTGCACTTATAGACATCCTTATGTTTGAACATGGTGTTCATTATGGACAAACTGTGATTTGCACAGGAGTGCAATATCAAAACACCATTCAGGTTCAGATCAGGCAGGCTGTTCCTCCCAATCATGCCCCTCCAGGTCTCACTGTCATTGCCCACATGAGCATTGAAGTCTCCCAGTAGGACAATACTGTCAAGGCTGGGTGCGGCAGGCAAGGCAGAGGACCCACAAGGCTCGAATAATGTTTAACTTACTTTATTCTTCTTCCTGCTCTCGGTCGAGATGGATGCCTTTTTTTGTCTCTCCCTCCTCCTCCCATTTGCCCTGCTTCTGCAGTTTCCCGAGGGGACATCTGTGGCTGGCTACATCATGAGTACCTGGGGTGAGTGGAAGATGATGTGCTTGACGGCCCTGTCCATCGAGGACGTAAAAGATGTATATATATTTGGCCTATGGATGTCAGGATCTCTTCTGATTGGCCTTTGGAGATACCTGTTTTATCGCGAAATTTGGAAAATCTGGCAGTCATTGGTGGCTTAGGTAGGCTGCCTGCTCAGTGTGAGTCTCTGTGCAGAGCACAGACTGTAAGACTGTTGGAAATTAATCAGTGACAGCCAGTACCAAAACAACTTGTTCTATCTGGAATTTGCCTCGCTGTCTGATCTTGGTTTGGCTGGTTATCTCAACTTCTCCGGAATGTTGTGTAAAAACAGACACTTTATTCCCGCACATCTCGTATCTTTGTGACCTGTGTGAAACTGGTATGCTGGCGACCCGAGGCTGTCTATTCCACCCCATCATGAATATTATTATGAACTGTTGCAGAGGGGGAGCTGGCCTGCCTACACAGTAGCCTGAATTCTCTCTCGTCTCGACTGGCTCCCTCCCCTACCCTTCCCTCGCCTCTCCTGCCCCATGCTGTTTATGTGCTTCTGTGCTTTTTGCAATCTCGTACGGTGCCCTGTGTGGCTCTGTGGGGCCTGGTGGGCATAGTATAAGATTACTTTTTTCTTCTCACAAATACCCTCTGTGGTTTTGCTATTGTTTTTCAGGGGGGGGGACTAAAGGGACCGTGGCTGAGGGGACTGAAGGGACCAAAGTGGGAGCTGAGGGGACTGAAGGGTCCGAAGCAGAGGGGACTAAAGGGACCAAAGCAGAGGGGACTAAAGGGATTGAAACAGAGGGGACTAAAGGGACAGAAGCAGTGGGGACTAAACCTACTGGACTCACTGAAGCAGAGGGGAACAAAGCTAAAGGGAAAGAAGCAGGAACTGAAGGGACTGAAGCTGAGGGGACTAAAGGGACCGAGGGGACAGCAAGAACCGAGGGAACTGAAGCAGAAACTAAAGCTGAAGGGCTGATTGAGGGGACTGAAGCTGGAGGGACTGAGGTTACTGAGGAAGCTGAGGAGACTGAAGCTACTGGGACTGAGGAGAACGAAGCTGAGGGGAGCAAAGCTCTGAAGTGCTGACTGAAGAGGCTGAGGTTTCTGAAGCGCTGACTGAAGAGGCTAACTGGCTGCTCCTCACTCGAGGAGCATGGACGGGTGCAGGGCTGGTCCATGGCTTCCTCCACCCGCGAAAACAAAACGGGTACAGAAGTGAGCCTGTCCTTGGCTACTCCCGCCCGTGGAACAGGAATGGGTGCAAAGGCAAGCCTGTCCTCGGCTGCCACCACTCGAGGAAACAAAATGGGCCCAGGAGTAAGCCTGTCCATGGCTACTCTCACTCATGGAGCAGGAATGGGTGTGAGTTCTGGGTGTTTAACAGGAGCACAGCTCACAGTTTTTAAGGAGTCCACAGTTTCCAAAAGTACTGCTTCTTCACTGTCAGATTTGTTGTTGACCGTCCCTAAGACGGGTACTGGGGTAACAGGATTTAATAATTCCATAACCAAGTCCCGAATTGACATGGGCAGAGAGTCCAAAAGCCAGGGAAAACCTGACACTAAACTGTGTAAACAGCACACAATAGCTTTCCTATTTCCAGCACTGGGCAATTTAATCCATTGCTCGCACAGCTTAAAAACATAATGTCCGGTTTACAGTCTTTAGTAGCAGCAGTCTTGGCAGAAGAACACAAAATTTCTTTATTACTGTCTGGCTTGGATGCAGAAAAGGTACAGTCCTCATTTTTATCTGGCCCAGAAAACATAGTCCTCGAATTTGCAGTCATAGTAACAGTCTGAGAAAGAGAATGCAATTTACTCACAGGAAGCAAGTTCACTGATGGTCTGGCAGAAAAAAACAGGGATAAAGAGAGGCTGCACAGACCGCTCAGCACCGCCAGGCTGGGGCTGCGCAGGAATCACAGATAGGGCAGGTGATGGCTGTTGATTTCACTTCTGAGAGCCATGCTTCCTCCAGCCAGAATCAACAGGGAGCGCAGTGGTGGCAGGCTCTGAGGTCACTGAGGTGGTTAAACAACTCCCTGGTGGCAGGGCCCCTGGGGCTGGATGAGAGTTGCCCTGAGTTCCTGAAGGCTCTGGATGTTGTAGGGCTGTCTTGGTTGACATGCCTCTGCAACATCGTGTGGAGATCTGGGGCAGTGCCACTGGATTGGCAGACTGGGGTGGCGGTCCCCATCTTTAAGTAGGGAGACCAGAGGGTGTGCTCCAACTTTTGGGGGATCACACTCCTCAGCCTCTCCGGTAAGGTCTATGCCAGGGTGCTGGAAAGGAGGGTCCATCCGTTAGTTGAACCCTGGCTAAAAGAGGAACAATGCAGTTTTTGTCCTGGTCTAGCTATTTACCCTCTCGAGGATAATAGTGTGCATGGGAGTTTGCCCATCCAGTCTACATATGCTTTGTGGACTTGGAGAAGGCATTCGACCGCGTCCCTCAGTATCCTGTGGGAGGTTCTGTGGAAGTATGGTGTGTCTGGCCCGTTGTTGTGGGCCATTCATTCTCTGTACAATCGCAGCGAGAACTTGGTCCATATTCCCAGCAATAAGTCGGACTCTTTTCCTGTGGGTGTTCGACTTCGCCAGGGCTCCCCTTTGTCACTGATTTTCTTCATAATTTTTGTCGACGGAATTTCTAGGTGTAGCCCAGTGGCGGAAGGCTTCTGCCTTGGTGGCCTCAGAATCTCATCTCTGCTCTTTGATGTGGTCCTGTTGGCTTCATCAGGTGGTGGCCTCCAGCTCGCAGTGGAATGGTTCGCAGCCAAGTGTGAAGCGGCTGGCATGAGAATTAGCACCTCTAAGTATGAGGCCATGGTCCTCAGCCGGAAAAGGGTGGAGTGCCCACTCCGGCTCATGGATGAATTGCTGCCCCAGGTGGAGAAATTTTAGTATTGTGTTGTTCACATGTGACGGGAGAGGGGAGCGGGAGATTGATAGATGGATTGGGACTGCGTCTGCAGTGATCTGGATAAAGTGGAAGAAAATGGCTGGATGGATGGACAGTGATTAAATACAAAATCATCTAAAATGAAAATTTTAACTTCGAGAATAGGAATAAAAGATGGTGAACAATCCACAAGAGGGCGATTGCCTCTAAAAACTGCTGCAAAGGAAAACATGATGCATTTCTTAAATTTGATGCTTTAATATATTCAGGTTTGAATAAACAACTCTAAAATCCTCGCTGATGGTATCACACTGCTTGGACTGATATAAATTCCAAGGTTGTTATAATTTTTTTGATTTCATAACATTAATATTCAAATGGTAATGTGATTACACAGGTCACCTCTGCTGTGTTGTCAATAAACTTACCAGATGTAAATATTCATATTATCATCTCAGTCCTGATGAGGGCCTGGTGTAGACTGTTTAGCATTTTAACCAGTATGGTCAAAGTTTTATCTTCTTTTATCTTTTGCATTTCTCCAGAGCATGGTACAGTGCATGAAGTACTTTGTGTGTACTTGCATTTGAACACTTGATTTGTTTATCAGCAAATTATCCTGACTTTGCAATTATTTCCTCTTTATTTTGGCACCACTACCAAAAATAACTAAATTTTGTTCCCAAAATTTCCTTTGGCTTTTTTCCCCCTCATTACTACATAGTGATGAAGGGAAAAAAGCCAAGCAAAATGAGTTGTTTAGACTTTTAATTATTTAATTATTAACAGCCTTTCATTACTTTGAACACTCTTAAAAATTTCTTAGCTATCTTTTAAAAAGCTTCCAGCTGCTGTTGAGTGCTTTTTCCTTCTCTCTGTAACGAAACGCAACCAAACCACTGCAACTAAAAAGTCAATGTGGAAATGCAGTTCCTCTAACATCCAGCAGGGGTGCAAGCAGTGAGTCAGTCCCCAGTGACGTCCATCTTAAAATGTCAGCTTTACAGCACAAATAAACATGCTTGCAGTATAGTAAAAAAACAGGTTTGGTCTCTGTAGCTAAATTACTTTGCATGATTCACAGATCAAAATAATCCTTTTTAAACTCATACTGTGACTCAGTGCAGCCCCTCATTTCATGATCTCTATGAAACAAGCTGTTTCAGATGTGTGAAAATCACTGATCGAAAATCTGTTGTAATAGTCTCACTAAGTTCTGCTGTTCATTTTGACTACAAAGCAGCAGCTGACTTGCAGATCTTCAGTCTGCACCATGTCAGCGTTGGCCTGCTGTCGAGCCTTTTTTCTAACAACTGTGACAATAAACTGCGGTAATAATTGGTGAACAGTGCAGCAGCTTCCTGCTATCTCTCTTTAATATGTGTTGTTATTTAATACTTCAGTTATTTAAATGGATTCAGCCAACTTCTAACACACAGAGCTCATTGTCTGTGCACAGATCTGCATTGTGTTACAGCACTGTGTGTGGATGTGCATGTTTCTGTTGTGGTTTGATTAAGCTGCTGCCTGACACTTAGCTGTAGGGCTTCTTTATAACTGCATGCAGATTTGTGAGATTTCATGGCGGTGAAGACAGTTTGATGTGTTATTGTGTTGAGATGAACAGTTTTAGAGGAAATATAAATGACTGCATTTTGAGTTTGAATGTAAGAAAATGTAAGAGCTCTTTTTACCCTGTGACTGAGCTGCAAGGCATCTCCTTCCTTAGAACTGCAGCTTGCTGGGTGTTTGATATCAGCATTTAAAAAGCTCCCCACTTCAGGCAAATTATGTCATGTCACATTTATGTCATGTCTACGCAGTTTACAGTGCTGTGAAAAACGATTTGCCCCCTACCTGATTTCTTGATGATCTAAAGAAACAGCTGAGAAACAAAGTCACTGACATCTATCAGTCTAGAAAGGGTTACAGAGACATTGCTAAGGTTTTATGACTCCAGTGAACCACGGTGAAAGCCATTATCCACAAATAGAGAAAATTTGGAACAGTGGTGAACCTTCCCAGGAGTGGCCGGCCTACCAAAATTACTCCAAGATCGTACTGACGACTCATCCAGGATGTCACAGAAGAACCCAGAACAACATCTAAAGAACTGCAGGCCTCACTGGCCTCAGTTAAGGTCAGTGTTCATGATTCAACAATAAAAACTGGGCAAAAATGGCATCCATGGGAGAGCGCCAAAGAGAAAACCACTGCTGACCAAAAAGCACACAAAGGCTCTTCTCGCAGTTGCCAAAAAACATGTTGATGATCCCCAAGACTTTTGGGAAAACATTCTGTGGACTGATGAGACTAAGTTGAACTTTTGGGAAGGTTTGAGTCCCATTACATCTGCATAAACTAACACAGCATTTCATTAAAAAAAGGAGAATGTCCGGCCATGCCCTGAAGCTCAAGAGCACTTGGATTATGCAGCAGGACAATAATCCAAAAACACCAGCAAGTCCACTTCTGAATGGCTCAAAAAATAGACTGGTTCTTATAACCTTCAACCTTCCGATGAGTAGGTGACCTATTCTACCTCCTTAGCTACAGTCACACCAAGGCATAGGGAGCCAGCAGTTTACAGGACACCCGGAGAGCAGGATATAGGAACAGGCCGGGGCATCATGACCCAGTCTGAGAGGTTGTCAGCAGTGTTTTCTTCTGGTCCCCAGAGGAAGACAACTATTAAAGCCCTACAGCTCTGTTGGGGGTGTAAAGCTTGATTTGGAGGCAAGTCAAGAGGTCCTCATTGTTCTCCACTGTCTGTTAACCATTCATCATGAAAAAATAATTCCAGATGAAATCAGAAAAGCGGGACCTTTCAGTGATGACAGGCTTTGCTTGCAAGCTGACCATTATTAGAAGCTTGCACCACAGACATTTTCAACCATGAACGGATTGGTCTTTTCAACCTGTTTATTGTCTCAAACTTTTCACAATGAGTACCACTTAAGAAAATATTTGGCTATTCAAGGATGAATAGTGCGTGGAATTGTAAAGCATCTTTGAGTACCTTGAAAAGCGCTATATAAGTCCAAGGCATTATTATTATTATCAAGTACCACCCTTATGATCGGTGTTTGACCCAAAAAGTGATTGTCTGTCAAAAAGTAATTTCTGATATTTGCCAGAAAACGATTCCCTGTATTTAAGCAGTTGTAGATGACGTGACCTATAATCTGAAATACAGCAAGAAATATTTATGCCACAAGGTAGATGCTGCCATCACTTTCTGGCAAAGTGACTTTTATATATTCTTTATTTATCAGGGTAAAACTGTTTTTGGCATTAAAAATGTCTTCTTAAAGAGAACTCTGGTCAAGAGAGCCACAGAAATCACAACAAATACACCATTACAGTTCTACAAAGATAGTGGCTGACAAGGACTGGATTGATTATGATGGAGGTACAATAACACAGAGTCATAAAGATACTTACAAATAAGATTATTTATTGATTTTATAAAAGAGTCATTCATAAGTTCTGCTGACCGAACTCCTTTTTACTTCGGAAACATTGGAAATCACTTTGCAGCAGACGATCACTTTTTGGCACATCATCTGCATCTCACAGCCAACTCTGGTCGTCTTGCTACTTAACTTAAACTGACCTGTTAAAAATCCTAGCAGTGTCTATAGTAAGGAAAAAACAAACAAAATAAAAACAAAATGAAGGTTTTGGAGTGGCCTAGTCAAAGTCCAGACTTAAATTTAATTGAGAGGCTTTGGCACAATTTTAAACAGGCTGATTACACTTCTTGCTGCCAAGGGTGGCACAACCAGTTACTAGGTTTAGGGAGCAATTACTTTTTCACACAGGACCAGGCTGATTTGGATAACTTTCTTCCTTTAATAAATGAACACATCATTGAAAAACTTGAGGAATTCCAGGGAAGGTTCTGTTAGAGATCGAAGAATATAGAAGATGGAGCGCAGATCCCTGAATCCAACCCAGACTTTTAGCCAGTGCAGAAGAATAGAGCAGATCAACAGAATGAAAAGCAGCACTCAAATCTGAGCAATGACCTTTGTCGGCTATTAAAATGTTTTTATTAAAGACTTTCATTAGAGCTTTCTTTGTCAGTCAAAGCTTGACTGAAAATTTTCAAAATACTATTGCTATTCATAAAATATACTGAGTGAACTGAATTAATATAGATTTAAACTGCTTTTTTAAGTAACTTAAAATTAACACAAGTTAAAGAACAGTTAATAATAGATGGTCTGTTAGTACAATGATCTGCACAGCAGCCATATTATTGGTCAAATTGTTGCATTAAAATGCTCCAAAAGCACAAACACGATCAGAGATTCAGTTCAGGGACTCCCTGTACAGTTGTTAAGGGAGAAATTAGCTATAGAGACCAAACCCATTTGTGTAGCAGGCTGTAAACATGTTTACCTCTGCTGTAATGTTTAACATGGGAGTCTGTGGGGACTGACTCACTGCTGGAGCTTCAAGTGGATGTTAGATGAACTGGCACTTCAGCCCCAGAGGCTGGAAGGATCAAAATAGGTGAAACTTCAGCCAAGAGAACATCAGGGATGACCCATCCTACCTCGTTTCATTGGTTCAGGCTACTAGTGGTGTAATGGTATGGGGGATATTTAAACATGTGCTACACAATACTACTACTACTACTACTAATAATAATAATAATAAACTTAATATTCATAGCACCTTTCTGAGCCAGAGTTACAAAGAATTGACAAAAATAGCATTAAAAATTCTAAAACACATAAAATGAATGAAAAAGAAGAAATGCAAACAAAAGAGAATGAATGCAGATGTCATAAAACGCGATGGAAAACCCAGTTTGTCCAGCGTACACCACTGATCTTCCAATCTGAGGGATCTGCAGGCGGTATGAGGTGTTAGGAGGGGGAGACACACCAGTGCAGTGATTTAAAAGTAATCAGTAAAAGCTTAAATTGGATTCTGTAGTGAACGGGCAGTGTAATTCTTGGAGTGATATGTTCCCTGCATTGAGTGTTTGTGAATCGTCTTGCGGGTTGCAGTAATCTAATCTGGAGGAAATGACCGTGTGGATAAGGTGTTCACTTATATTATTTGGAAGAATTGGTCTGGCCTTGGGAATATTTCAAATCTGTTACAAAGCAAGACTGGACTGGACTTCTGGAGTGCTTGTTGACATTGAGATATCGATGAGAATAATGCCCAGGTTTATAGCAGATTGCTTTACGTTGGGTTATTAGCAGGGGTGAAAGTAAGTCAGTACGGTCCGGTACTGCGTACCACTAAAAGATTCCGTGCCGGTACACAGTAGCTGGAAGAGGGGAGCGGCTGTCTGCTGTAAAGTCGTCATTCAGAACCAGTCACGGCTGCACTTTGGGTCAGAATAGATCTGCTAGCAATAAGCAGACTAAA
The DNA here is from genome assembly GCA_034780415.1 of Cichlasoma orientale. Classification (NCBI taxonomy): domain Eukaryota; kingdom Metazoa; phylum Chordata; class Actinopteri; order Cichliformes; family Cichlidae; genus Cichlasoma; species Cichlasoma orientale. The sequence continues at coordinate 63,037 of JAVDPK010000575.1, forward strand.
ACATGACTTAATCAGTTAATAAATAGCTTTTTTCCCCTCATTTCAAATTGTTTCTGAACTGTTCGTGCTATGCTGGAGCCTCAATCCTCTAGCTTCTCTCCCTCGGAGCTTGAGGCTTTCGTTAACGGCCAGTCTTTAAAACGTTCACCGCTACGTTTAATGACTGTCCGCTCGTTACAAAATATCCCAATTAAAATCAAAGAGAGATTAAACTGTGTTTCGTGTTATTCTGCTCAATTTCAATAACACAGCACAGCTCGAACACGCTGCTTATGACCAGAGATTTAATTTATGCTACACGACAGCGCATTTACCTCCAAAACACAGTGGTTGCCAAGGGGATTGGTGCGTTTGATTTAATGGACACAGCTGGTATTTTCTGATTTTTTTTATCATAATTTTCCTTTTCTTTAATATTCCTTGCTTTAATTAATCTAGGGTCACACAGATAGAGTAGGTAGAAGTGGGAAAGAGAGGGAGAAAAAACAAACAAACAAACAAACAAAAAAAATGCCAGAACAAAGAATAAATAAGTAAATAAATTAAGCATAACTAAAGAACACGTTTTATGATGTTATTAGCAAGTTCTCCCATTTCCCCCTTCCTCCCCTGGTCTTTGTTTCCGCAGTGGCATTAACTCACCGGTATTGAAATGGCATTTAGAATTATGGAATATATTTCACTGAAATATTCTAATTGATTTTTATCTATTGCTGATTGTTGTTACATTGATATCTGTTGTGTGAGAAGATCTAGCCATTGTGATGTACTGATCTTTTTCCTGTTTTTCCAGTTAAGCTGTATTGTTTTCTTGCCGATAGTCAGGGCCACAAGCAGCGGTGTTTGGGTCTGTTTGTAACGTATGTTCAATTGTTCTAGATTGCCAAGTAAGCAGACGGAAGGGGATAACAGGATGTTGTGGCCAAAGGTTTGAGAAAGTTTGGTAATTATTTCTTCCCATAGGTTTTGTAGAATGCGTGGACGTGGTCATCAGTTGTGTTAAGTGTACAGTGTGTGCAAACATCTCAGTTTCTTAACAATTGAAAAATATATTCCACATTATCAAGTGCTTCTAATTTCTGCCTTATACAGGTAGGCAACAGTAAAGTAAAAAAAAAAAGTAAAAAAAAAAAAAAAATAT
>JAVDPK010000576.1:0-12381 GCA_034780415.1 Cichlasoma orientale
AACTAATTTTTTTCCCTCTTATTGCTCATTAACCCCGCCCCCCCCCCCCCCCCACACCCACACAAACAATTAGAGGATATTTGGTGAAGAGCAAGCAGAAAGCAGCGATGCCTCCTCACAGTTTCCATCATCACAACAAAGGTGGCAAATGAAAGCTGAGTCTCTCCACGAGTCTTTTTGGTAGCTGTTTGGAATCAGTGAAGGCATCAAACACTTGTCAAATGTTATTTAGCTTCATCATAAGGATATTTCTTGAACACATTTATGCTCTTAAATACCTGCAGGCATTCCTTTATGCACAAGAACCCCCCCCCCCCCCTTCATAAAAGAAAACCATTTGATGCGCAGGAAGTCATGAATTTTACATTTCGAGCTGCAGCTAAAGCCGTTTGTTTTGAATAAAAAAAGCAGCGGTTGGCAGAAACAGCTCTCGATGTGGCAGAACAGAAGAGAAAAAAAGAAAATAGCCCCACCTACAGAGACTCGAAGCAAATCTGAGGAAAAAAGACATCACAGCGCTTCCCAGCTGAGTTTGACTGACAGGTAATTTCTGGAGAGAGCAGTGCAGAACACAGTGGACATTAGAGCTTAATAACAACAACGGTGTCAGGAAATGCAGATTAAGTGAAATAAAGTGCGAAGGTGCAACATGCCTTTCACATCAATTCTGATTTTATTCAATCTTTTCATCTCTCTCTCCTCTTCTGTCTGTCTCATTTCTTCCAGAGAAATGAGGAGTGCAGACAAATGGAGACAGAACCTCCAAGCGTGGCCTCGAAGCTTCAGGTCAGTGATCTTATTTGGCCCCTGTGCAGAGGAAGAATTGCTTTTGGATCGGCCGTGGACAACCATCCGAACCAAGGGGATTGGATGCTGCTGGGACACCCCAAGAGCCAATCAGAAAGGCCATCGATCAGTTCCCCTTAATCTCACAGCTGGTGAGCACATCCCCACTCCAATCTAAAACCCAACAGCTTAGTCAGACTGACAGAGGATTGGCTGTCTTCCAAAGGTTTGAACCGCCAAAGAAATGGATCCACATTAGAGCAGAAACAGGTGGTACTTCACTCACCTCTCACCACCAAACTATCTGGCTGGAGTATTGAGTACAAAAATAAATAGACGTTAAAATGTTTTGTCTGGCTGTCCTTTTAAAAAAAAAATAGAAACTGTATATTGGTGCTGTAAGTTAATATTGTTTTCAATTAAAATAAGCTCAAAATGACACAGTACAGGTAGTTTTCTTTACGGAAACACCTTCTCTCTTAAGATATTAATGAAAACATGATTTTAAGTCGATCTGAGCAACACTGACTTGCTCAAGGACGTTTTTTTTTTTGTCGTGTGCTCTGCGCTGTGTGTCATTCTGCATGAGTGAACACAGTGATTGCCTGATGAATGTATGTGAAGAGCTGGTTTCTAAAATGAGACATCTACCCTCTGAGAAAATAGCCAGAGATACAAAATTTAAGGTTAGCTTCACTGAATACTTTTTAATGTGTTACATTTGGATAGATGATATATATACTGAATGAATGTGAAGGGTTTTTTTAATGAAGAAGGAATTATGCCATCTGATTTGTTAATGTTTTATTAGGTATCCTGCTGTCTCCTGTTACACTAAATATGATGTCCTGCTGTCTGTGCACTAAATACTGCTATGCAAGATGTTCTTATCTGCCTGCACTAATGATGCAAAATAAGCTGAATCTAATGAAATATTTGATATTGCTGCAGTATCAAATACCCTTTGACTCTTCATGCCAGCTCAGCCACAGCATCCATGCAAATTTACACTACAGTGAATAAGAAAAAAAAATCACTGCTTGCATTGGTGCAAACAGAAGTCTTTGTACACAGTGTATTTGTGCATGTTGTGTATAATTAAGTGTTTGTGTAGGTAGGCCTATTACTAATATGTACTGTACATGCAAATAAATAAATGCATAAATGCTGATTTGAATTCTATTCTATTTTTTTATTGTTCCTTTAATATGGACTTCTGGAGAAAAGCATCCAGCCAAGAGATGAACTATCAGACGGCAAATCTTTATCTGGAAAATATTATTGTATGATCATTTGTCAGATAAAATCTTTGAGCACTCAAATGCAGATTCAATTCAAAGTCATTGGCTTTCAGTGACCATTGCTTTTGGCTGGCTAATATTAGCTACACTGAAGCTAAATAGCTGCAGTTGAAGCTATAAGAGCAAGTGGGGCTAGTCTTAGAATACTGTAAGTGACTAGTGCCAACGATAGTCTTTTCTCACTGTGGACATTTCATTTGACAAACACAGGTGCAGCTAATGTTAATAATGATTGTATCTCACTCACGCTTTTGGCCAAGATTTGTTGTTGTGTTGGCAGAAAGTAGAGTTAATCGTTGGCACATTTCTAGTTCAGAAGGTCCAAACTGCTGAGTTTACTCGTTTTAAAAATGCCTGATAATCAGTGACACAAATGGATGGCAATATTACAGGAACAGTGGATTTGATACCAACATATTACATTTTTAATCTTGTTATCAGTCTAAATTATAGATATCCTACTGTGCCTTTAAGGTAATGTAATCAGATTACATGTGTTAGGGCTACTTATTTTAGAAACATTAATTATATTTAAGCATTTTGTGGCTGCACAGGGAAACTTTAGATTTTTGGTTTACTCAAACAGAGGAGAGACACATGACATTACATTGTGTTCCAGCCCTGAAAAGGCTTGTTTTTGTACACTGCTGTTGAAGTTGTCTTGCCAAGTTTTAGGCTGACAGATCAAAGAGATACCCTTCAAGTGTGACAGGCTGCATCTGTGGCAGAGGAACTCTGAACAAAAATTTGAAAGAAAAAGTGAAGATGTTTTTTTTTTTTCCAGAATATAATCCATGGAAAGGGGCTACTCGGTCCTGGCTTAGAAGTTATTTGAAATGTACAATGCTGCGGAAAAGTATTCGCCCCCTGTCTGATTTTGTATGTTTTGCACATTTGGCACATATTTCAGATCATCAAACGAATTTTAACATTAGACAAAGATAGTCCGAGTAAATACAAAATGATGATTTCATTTATTGAGGGAAAACAGATACACTCTATTGCCAAAAGTATTTGCTCGTCTGCCTTCACACGCATATGAACTTGAGTGACATCCCATTCTTAATCCAGAGGGTTTAATATGATGTTGGCTCATCCTTTGCAGCTATAACAGCTTCACATCTTCTGGGAAGGCGTTCCACAAGGTTTAGGAGTGTTTATGGGAATTTTTGACCATTCTTCAAAACGAGCATTTGTGAGGTCAGACACTGATGTTGGATGAGAAGGCCTGGCTCACAGTCTCCACTCTAATTCATCCCAAATGTGTTCTATCGGGTTGAGTTTGGGTTGAGTTTGTGCAGGCCAGTCAAGTTCTTCCACAACAAACTCACTCATCCATGTCTTTATGGACCTGCTTTGTGCACTGGTGTGCAGTCATGGTGGAACAGGAAGGATCCATCCCCAAACTGTTCCCACAAAGTTGGGAGCATGAAATTGTCCAAAATGTTTTGGTATGCTGAAGCATTAAGAGTTCCTTTCACTGGAACTAAGGGGCCGAGCCCAACTCCTGAAATACAACACCGCATCATAATCCCCCCTCCACCAAACTTTACACTTGGCACAATGCAGTCAGACAAATACTGTTCTTCTGGCAACCGCCAAACACCGACACCTCCATCAGATTGCCAGACAGAGAAGTGTGATTTGTCTCTCCACTGCTCTAGAGTCCAGTGGCAGCGTGCTTTACACCACTGCATCCAGCGCCTTGCATTGCACTTGGTGATGTAAGGCTTGGCTGCAGCTGCTCAGCCATAGAAACCCACTCCATGAAGCTCTCTACGCACTGTTCTTGAGCTAATCTGAAGGCCACATGAAGTTTGGAGGTCTGTAGTGATTGACTATCTGCATGCCAAGGTGCTTGGTTTTATACACCTGTGGCCATGAAAGTGATTGGAACACCTGAATTCAATGATTTGGATGGGTGAGTGAATACTTTTAGCAATATAGTGCATCTAACCCTAGCTGGGTCTGTATGAAAAAAGTGACTGCCTCCCCCTTGTTAAATTATGAATTAATTATAATTAATCACATTTATTTAGAAACCTTGATTTAAGTATTATTTCACTGTTTGACTGTTTGTCAATGGTGGGCGGGAAGAGGACCCAAATGCAGGACTCATAGACAGATGAGTCCTTCATTGAGAATCTGAAGCCTCACTGCTTCAGGTAGTGGTTCGAGTGTTGGTGTAATGCATGGTGCAATGGATCCCCGAATAATTTGTGTGTTAGTGTTTGTGTTGGAGTTTCATCAGTTTGCCTGTGACACAGAGGAGCTTGTTTTAATGGAGCTCCTAAAAGTTTCCCCTGTATGGCAACACTTTGAGCTCATCTCGCCCAGTAAAGTATTACACATAATATGCATGTAAACAATGAAAAGTGTTACTACTATAATATTCACAAGTCTTTTTTTTTTCATTCCAAGGTGAAGTGTTTGCAACTGGGGTAGAACAGCAACACCTCATCTATGGGTATCATCTAGGCAGAGGTTCATATATCTAAGCCTATAAAGGCTAGCTGTGGGATACTTGTGCACCCCTGCCTCCTCCTCATGTGAAAGGGTTTTCTCAAAAGCTGGAGAGGTTATTTCCAAAATAGAGAAACCGATTGAGTCCAAGCACAGTGGAAAAAATATATCTTAATAAAAAAAATGAATAAAGCCACCATCACCCCAGTATTGTTAAACACAATCACTGTCACATATTTTGAAAACACTGCAACATAAACATATTTTAGCATAAACATCTTGTGTCCTGTTGGATTTGACTGAAATCATACTGACAAGTTTTTGACATTGATAGGCCTCTATTACCGTTACCCACACATGAATTAAAAACACATTAGATGAATGAATGAACCAGACAAAATCAAGTTAAGGTGTTTTCTATCCTATCCTCTGACCTCCTGGATAAGTTGTTAATGTGTTCTTGGAGTAATCTTGGTAGGCTGGTGACTCCTGGGAAGGATCACCACTAAGTTTTCTCCATTTCTGGATGGTGTCGCTCACCCTGGTTTGCTGGAGTACCAGTCTTAGAAATGGCTTTGTAAGCCTTTCCAGACTAATAGATATCAATGACTCCGCTTCTCATCTGTTCTTGATTTAGATCGTGGGATGATGTTTCTCTTTTAGATATCTTTTAGCCTAGTTCACTTTGTCAGACAGGTTCTATTTAAGTGATAATTACTGTTTCACACAGATCCAGGTAGGTTTAGGCAAAAATTCTTCACAGTACTGTAGTATTCCTTTTGGTTTGTGATACTTGAAGATGTGGACTGATGATGTTCTTCAGCAGTCCCCTTGGTTATCTGTATCTATTTTTGATGTTACAGCTGATGTAAAGAATTGTACTGTGCAAGATACTAACTTTTAAAATAAATATTCAGAAAACTGCCTGACCTTTTTAATGGGGTGATAGTGTCCTCTAAACATATCATCCTACATTTAATGGCTTTAAAAACAAAACAAAACAGAATGTCACTTCTAGTTTTAATTTCTTGGGATTAATATGCACAGTAAAGTGTCAAAATGTTGTTTAACCCTGGGCAGGACGAAACACCATCTGCTGAAAAACATGTAGACAAAGTAAGTCCAATGCCCTCACTGCTCTTGGATTGTTTCTACAAACCGTGTTTTTAAAGTTGATATTCAACACGCTTGGTGGCAAAAGGTTTATACAACCTGTCGCTCTATAGATTTATAAACAGTCTTCCATCTATCCATCCATCCATTTCAACAATATCATTATTAAATATGTTACTTTTTAAATTTTAACACAAAAAAATAAATACCATTTCCACAGCTGTCCAGTTGTCTTTTTGTCAGCTTTGATGTAGATTGCCTTAAACCTGCATTCTTTCTGGTGGCCAAAAGAGGGCGAGTCTTCTGGTTTTAAAAGGAAGTTTAGTTTCACAGAAGTCTATGGGGAAAGTGACCATAAGGACCTGTAGATCTTTGACCTCAGTAAACACTTTCCTGATGAATTCTGGTTTTAGTGGCTAGTTTTAGGTGCTATTAAATATAACATAATGTTCATCTTATACTTTATGGTCCAATTAGAGTAAAAAGGGTGATTCAGCAGGATATCTTTTAGGTTGTGCTTACTTTATGATTGACAAGTCACTATTGTGTGAGCATGTGGAGTTTCTAGATTTCTCACCCTGATACACCCTTTGCCAGCGTCATCCAGTTTCAAAACAGGAAGCTGGTGATGGACAAAGCACTCAGCTTGAGGCTTCACAATGGGGCCTCACTAAACAATAACTAACAATCTGTGTTTTTTTACTGCTTTTTTGAATGTCCACACTCAAAGGTAGGGTCTAAAGCAAGCTGTCATAAAATGGTGATTATGGCACACATTTACAGGCAGTCTCCATCCATCCATCCATCCATCCATCCATCCATCCATCCATCCATCCATCCATCCATCCATCCATCCATCCATCCATCAATCCATCCATCCAGGTTGGGTCGCAGTGGCAGCAGGCCAGATGACATACATAGTTTCTTCAGTGAGTTCTGCTCTATCCCAGGGTCTTCTCCCAGTTTGGCATGCCCAAAATCTCCAAGGAGGCCAACCAGATGCCGGAACCACCACAGCTAGCTTTTGACACGATGGAGCAGTGTCTCTACTCTGAAATCCCTCCAGATGTGCAGGTTCTGCACCCTATTTCCAAAGACTGAGCCCAGCCACCCTATGAAGGAAATGCCTTGGAGCAGTTGTCCATGCTACCTTACTCTTTCGGTCATCACCCAGATCTCATGACCACAGTTGAAAGATGGAACGTACAGTAAATGGACTGGCAGATCAAAAGCTTCGCCTTTTGGCTTCACTCTCTTCACCCAGAAGTCCGATATAATGCCTGCAATACTGCTGACGCTGCACCAATCCGCCAGTCCAACTAATGCTCCACCTTCCCATCACTCGTGAATAAGAAATATTTGAACTTCCTAACTTGGGGCAGTGTCTCTCCCCCAAACTAGAGAGGGCAATTTACAGTTCCAGTGGAATATAAAACTTTCAAACTTTCTGTGTTCCTTGGCCTAGGCCTTGAATGTTGACTGTTAACCAAAGTAAACCTGATTACACATCACTGAAGCCGTTGGTCCAATTTCACGACATGACATGTGATATTTTTGATTTCTGCATTTGAGCCTAACATGAAATGAATTCAGTGCTACCATGTCAGACACTGAAAGTTCTGGATGCTGAAGGTGAGTGTGTGAGGTTTACTTGTTTCTTTTAAAGGCACTTCTTGACTTAAAATCTTTTTTTTTTTGGCAGATCTTCCCATCCAACCCAGCCAAGGAATCAGAACAAACAACCTCACTCTCACAAATCTAACCTCTTGGGAGTCCAGGTGCAGCTCTGTTGTAATCAGTAGAGCCTGTCTGGTAAAGCACTTTGCTTTGTGGAACAAATGTAAAAATGTTGGTGTTTTGGGATCCATTTTCTTTAAATCATTCTGCTATTTCCACACACTAAAGTGGAATTCATGGTACCACAACTGTGTTGGCTACGACAAGTGAAGGATTTTGGGTATGCGAGCAGGACTGGAATCTATGGAGGAACACACAGAGAGATAATTATTCACGCTTACATTCACAGGCACAGGGAGGACATGCAAACTCCACAGGGAAAGGCCTCACCGGCTGGCTGATCCAAACCCAGGACCTTCTTGGAAACGGTGCTAACCACTGGACTGCCACGCCACCCTGCTAGCATTAAGTCTGTAAAAAACTTATTTTTATTGTGACAGTACACAGCTACAGCATGTGGACGATAGTCTGCAAGTAGCTTTGTTGTTAAATAGTGTTGTTAACATTAAATAAGGATTTAATTATAATTATTTTATTTTAAATTTGCAACAGATGACGTAGAGTTTGAGCTTGGGACTTCATAATTAAACCAACGATGGGAGTTTGTTATTGTCCAGCTGATCAGCAGTTAGCTAATTAATTCTGAAAAACACTTGTACAGCTTTTGGTTCTGTGAGGCTGTAATAATACTACTACTACTCTTTAAATAGGATTCCAGCAGCTTAACATCTGTGCAATAAAAAAAAAAAATAAGTGTCACCTTTTTAGTTTAGCATTTTAGAATATAAATGATGCTGGTTTTGCTGGTGTTTCCCAGGAGCCTTACGCTGTGAGGCAAATCGCTGACCATTGAGCCACCTTGCGGCAAAATAAATATAATGTATAAATTCCTACTAAGTGATGGCATTGAAAATTACAGGAATAACCACATGGACTCAGCATGATTCATCATGAATGTATGTAAAAGAGCATGGCCATCTATCAAATAGTTGCTGAGATATTTCATTCTGAACCAAAGGGCTATGCATTTGATAGCAGCCTTTTATTTAGGTGCTGGAAAAGCATGTGCCTCAATAAACTGAAACTTGTATGATTTGTGCACACAGGCTGGTTATGTTACTATATGCAGCATGCCACAAAATGCAGCAGCTTCCTGGTATTCCCTTCTCTAAATTCAGCTCTTACTGTATGAAATATGCTCCCTGCAGTGGCCTCTCATGGCATTATATATGATAAACAGCCCTCCTAAAAAAGCATTGCCTAAATTTGTATCTGCCCTTTTCACACTGAAGGCAGGATGGCAAGCTGCAGCAGATGGCCAAAAGACTTCCTATTTCCACAGACTGCTAATTAGAGCCCCAACCGCAGCTCACCTTTAATGTCAGCCACAGACTGCTTTTAGTGCAATTAGCTTAATGGGGTCCGGGCCTGGGAATAGCCTGTAATGGTTAGTAAGGGCCAGCCATTGCACTGAAGTTAGTGTATGTCAAAATAAAGGACAAAAAGGGTCTAACACATCGCAGATCCATTTATTACAGGAACTGATGGAGGATGAGACTGTAACCATGATTACCCAGAGAAACTATTTAATTAGATGCATTAATAATTGAACTAATTAGCTCCCATGTGTCTCGCAAATGAAGAGGGAACCCGGAGCTTCACTTGCACCTCATCAGCTGATTAATTAGTCTGTTGATCGTTAGCTGTCTTGATGGCCTATATGCGATCAGATGAGAGGGTGGATAATGAGGAATAGTCGGTCGATGGTGCTGGTTAATTAGTGTGACCTGATCCAGGGGCCATGTTAGAACAGTTGTTGATGCCACAGCTTCTAATGAGGAGGATTTAGGGCCGGATGATCTATTTGGAAGCAGGCTGCCATGTTGTTTATGGACTGGGGATGAGTACCAGCCTTGATAACCCTTTTGAAAATCACTATAATGTTCCAATAATCTGTCTCCGGGGACTATGCCTGGATGTTCAATATTAACTTTAAATAATGACCTTACCATGCCCTGTAGTATTTCTATTCATAAAGTCTCAATATAGTGACTTACAGGAAGTCTGGGACTTAAAAATTGACTTTCAAGGCTATTCAGAATTCTATTGCATTCATATAAGGATAAAACTGACTGAGGTAGGTTTATTGCATAGCTATTTTAGATCGTTCCCTAACAAGTATTCCTATGATTACCCTACATAAATGTCTTAATGATTCAAGTATTAAACTTCAAAACTCTCAACTATTATCATGTTCTTACCAGGAGGTCATACAATCAGTCTACTACTGAGGTTGCAAAGACATCATCTTATAGTATTTATCAAGAACTTGCAGTATGTCAAAGCAAGTTGCAGAACTACCCCAAACTCATTTGGTTTAAAGTAATCATTTTCTGTATGACTTTATCAGTCTTTCACATCATTGTGGCCCAATTTTCTTTACAACATTGCTTCAGTTCATTGAGGTTTGCTGGCGTTTCTTTGTGCACAGTTCTGTGAAGGTCTCCCAACAGCATTTCAGTCGGGCTGAGGTCTGGACCTTTACTGGGCCATTGCAACACCCTGATTCTTTTCTTTTTCCACTATTCTGTTATGGATTTGCTGCTGTGTTTGGGATCATTGTCCTGTTGCATGAACAAATCATCAGCCAACCCAAGCTTTAGCTGTCAGACGGCCTCGCATTTGACTCCAGAATATTTTTGGTATACAGAGGAGTTCATGGTAAACTGAGTGTCCAGATCCTGTGGCTATAAAAAAAAGGCCCACATCATTTTCTACCACTGCGCTTGACAGTTCGTATGAGGTGTTTGTGCCAATGTGCTGTGCTTGGTTTTCACCAAACATGGTGCTGTGCATCACCAAACATTCTCACTTTGGTCTCTTCTGTTCTGACATTGTTTCAGAAGTCTTGCGGTTTACTCAGATACAACCTCTTTTCACTCTCTCTGTGTTTATACACCACTCTGCATTTGATCATTAGTTATTATTAATCTCTGGCTCTCTTCCACAGCATGTCTTTTGTCCTGTCTCTCTCCCCTCACCCCCAACCTATCAAGGCAGATGGCTGCCCCTCCCTGAGACTGGTTCTGCTAGATATGTATTCCTGTTAAATTGGAGTTTTTCCTTCCCACTGTCGCCAAGTACTTGCTCATAGGGGGTCGCTTTGATTGTTGGGTTTTCTCTGTAATTATTGAATGGTCTTTACCTCACAATATAAAGCACCTTGAGGCGACTGTTGTGATTTGATGCTATATAAATAAAACTGAATTGAATTGAACTTTGCAAAGTTGGCCGTATATAACCCTTCTCAGACTGATAGGCAGCAACAGTTGCTTCTCTAAGATCAATGCTGATGTCTATCCTTCTTTGCCCTGTTTTTACACCTGAATGCTCCAAACCAGCAAACTGCCAAAGCGTCAGCTTTTGTAGAGGTGCTCACACTTGCTGATGATTAAGTGCATTTGATTAGCAGCATCTGATTCCTGCAGGTAAGGGTGTATTTTTGTTTTTTACGGAATTGCATAGATTCCTATGAAGACATGACTGTATGATATTTCTATTATACTCAGGGAGTCAGAGGTCTATAGCAAAATACATTCTCCAGAAACTGAAAAAATGATTTCATGCATTAGTATCATAGCCTAGATAGGATCTGAGCACTTTATTTCATTAATACTACTACATGAATCGTAATTATGCACCACGCAGCATTTGTCTGCATGCAGTGGCTCAATGCTCCACCAGTTTGGAACCACTGCTTACCACCTAATAATCCTATAACAACCTGTAGTAATAGGTTTGCCAATTAGGTCATTGTGACCTTTAGGTGCTGTATATTTTTACGGTTTCTCCTTAATATTTCAACATGAGCTTGCAGTACCCAGCTTATAGTAAGTTTTAGCAACTTTACAGAGCTGACATGTCCTTTAAAAAAACAGCATGTAGATCTAGGTATGCCTACTAAAGGCCTAAACCCTTTAGTAGGCACATCATTGTTTTTAGTGATTTTAGGTCACATATTCTCATCATATTATCACAGGGACCAAATGTGTGATCATGAAGTGAATCTATCATGCTGTATGCTTTTTGTGGTGTACTGTTAACTTCTTAATTTTCCCACAGGATCTTGCGGTATGCAATTGGTCTATTATTGAGCTTTCAGCTACTTTATTGCTCTTTTATGGGTTTCCATCTCCTATGTTCACATTCATGGAAGACTAAAGGTATGGACAATCTATTTTTTATGTGATCTATATTGGCACCGCCCCCACTAACCCTACAATCTCTAAAGCATTACTAAAAATCTGCAGTAGAAATGATATTAGGTTTTTAGTAGTTTAATAATGTTTTTTATTCCATATTTCCATGTTCAAGGCCATCCAAAATAATGTAGTTAACTCAGAGTATCTTTTTTAGTATCTGCTACGCTATGGAGGTTTAATCACCTGTATGGCTATAACATTTCTATGATAGCCATTCATGCGAAAAAGAAAGTTTTCGCAGGACTCTATGCAGTCCTGTGAATACCTGTCACGGCATCTGTAATTCGGTATATTCTTACCCTGAGCTAATCTATTATCACTTAAAAAATCCTAAGAGCATAAATAAAGGATGAACACGCTGAACACACGCGCGCGCCTGTGCACGTGCGCGCAAAAAGGCTCTGCATCTGTCGTGCTGAAAAGCCACAGCTTTGACTACAGGGCGCCCTGGAGATAATTGGTGTCCTTGGAGTTGAATAAGCTCATTTTAAAACACCTCAGGCCCGGGCTGTCCTGGTGTGTGACTGTGTATTGAATAATTGATTCAGAGAGGGAGGGGGCGGTTACTATCAGATCTGAACATAATGACTTTATATAATTAGCACGCAGCGTTAAAAAAAAAACATTTGACTCCGAGTTTTTTGCAGAGAGAGAGAGAGAGAGAGAGAGAGAGAGAGAGAGAGAGAGAGAGAGAGAGAGAGAGAGAGAGAGAGAGAGAG
>JAVDPK010000577.1:0-11196 GCA_034780415.1 Cichlasoma orientale
AGATGCTCGTCTCTGGATGAGTGATCTGGAACGATCATTTCGTTGTGTGCCTTGTGTGCACAATGACAATGAGTTGATTCTAAAAAATGTCACACAGGCACTTTATTAACATTCAGCTGTAGATGTACATGAGAAATCGCTCAAAAATGAACTATTGGCATATTTAAATAATAATGCTCCTCAAATAAATGATTGCTTTTTTCCTCCATACCAAAAGACTTACAGCTGTGCTATTAAAATGTAAACAGAAAAGATACAGAACAGAAATAGCAAATAAAACATGTAAATAGACTGAATGAACAAAATTACATCTTTCAGTCAGCAGGATTTTAGCCAGCTCAGTAAATCCATAGACATATGCACTGACATATCACACCAAAGGGCCCACCCGCTCAATGTATCTGCCAGCTGCATCACGAGCACACGAAAAAGAGCCACTTCTGCTATTAAGGTCACGTGACTTAAGATCCAAACGAACTTCTGCTATAGAGTTGCGGTATGGTAGCGGACTCTTGCCTGCAGCCAGGTAGTCTTGGGGGTCCGGGTGATGCCAAAGCGTATGAACGGACACAGTATGAAGACTGTATGTACACAAAATAAAGAACCAGCGAAGGATTTCAGGTTTCTAAAACTCTCCAAAAGTCGCCGACATCACTGGAAAAAGTCGCTAAATTTGTTGCTAGTCGCTTTTTGGAAAAAAAAGTTGCCTGGGGGGGTCTAAAAAGCTAGCGACAAAGCTAAGTTGTCAACACTGCCATGCTGTCGGTTCCTGCAGGATTTACAGGTGACAAGATAAGAGACAATTAAGAGAAGAGAAAGGTGAACTGGTGGATTTGCAAGTATGACTGTAATGCGACATAGACTATATCGATATAAACAATATTTCTTAAAAACTCGATATATCACCCAGCCCTACCACACACGTTCCTCTATTTCCTCCCATCCACTCTCCAGCCAGTGCCCCAATGTGGCACTGGCTGTCACACACAGTACAACATGAAAACTCCTGTCAGGCATCATAGCAGCTAAGATGAGAAGGCATGTGGCACAATACACAAGCAGGGCCCAAAAAGGAATTGGTAGAGATACTAGGGAAGCAAAACACCAGCTACTGGTAGATAGAGTAGTCACTTGAGACTGTAAGACTCAATTGACCAACCTCTTCACCGTCTGGATAGATTACAGGAAAGCCTAAGACTTGATGGACACATGGATCCTGGAACGCCTAGACCTATACAAGATCAACAGGACCTTAAGAGTCTTTATCAAGAACTCAATAGGGATATGATGACTAACACAGCACGGTGGTGCGCACTGCTACCTCACAGTTAGAATACCATCTGGAAGGCATGGGTTCGATTCTACCTTGGCCCGAGCATATGGGAGAAGGAAGCAAACCTCTCTCTCTCTCTCTGTGAAGCATGTTCTCCCTGTGTCTGTGTGGGTTTCCTGCGGGTACTTCCTTTCCTCCCACAGTAGCCACAGTTAATTGGCTACTCTAAATTGTCCATAGGTGTGAATGAGATTGTGCATGTGAGTGTGAATGGTTGTCTGTCTCTCTGTGTTGGCCCTGCGAAAGGCTGGCGACCTGTACAGGGTGTACAGGTTGCTATGTCATGATCCACACCACTTGAATCTACAGCAATGACGTTGAAATGTCATTCGCACTGGAGAAGTGTAGTTGAATGTAGTTAGAACTGAGGGAATTGAACTACCATTGCGGACACTGAAGTCAGCTACAAGTACCCTGGAATCCCACAGGCAAATAGGAACCATGAAAACCACTGACCCGGTGCCAAACCATTCAGCGTTTTTTTCAACCATGAACTCATTTGGTGCTCGGTCGAAAAATGGGTTCCGCAAACTAGACCGTCTGGAACCAAGAACGAGTGACGCAAGCAGCAGAAGTGCGTCACTCTGCCATCTCAAACTAAACCTTTCTACCGCTATTTCACTGCAAGATGTGAATTACACGAAATAAGGGGCCATGAATTAGGTTGGGAGCTAATGCTGAACTTGCTGCTTTGTATCAGTTCATAACAGATAAAAGGATGCAAAGTGAATACTTGTCATCTTGCTCGTAATCACGTACTCTGTATACCTTGTGCTGCACAGATGCTGCAGTAGTTTTGTTTAGACCGTAAAATATGTTCGCGGCACACGAAATAAAGTTTGCAAAAGGGGAGTGTGTTCTGCCATGTTTGTGCCCTTCAGCTTCCGTTTCCAGATGAGGAACCACCCACACATACGGTGTGCGTTTTAGCTCGCAAAGTTCAGTGGGAACACAGGCCCACTCTTAAGAGGTGGGCCGGTGCTTGTGCCAGCACTGGCACAAGCACCGGCACCTCGTTAGTGGAAACGTGGTATAGGAAAGCTGCAACCTTGATGAACCTGTAGAGAGTAAGGCAAGTCCTGAAGAGTCAGGTGAATGGGAAGGACAAGTTCCGGGCATTCAACACCAACGCCCTGCCAGTTGTCAGATACCATGCTGGGATAATAAGCTGGCCAAAGGAGGAACTAGAAGCCACTGATGTCAAGACAAGAAAGCTCTTTACCATGCATGGAGCCGAGGACTAGTGAGTGTGAGAACCACTATCCTAGATGAAACAACAAAGATCCATGAATACATCAGGGAGATGGCCACAAAGGATCATCTGCTTAGTAAGTACCTCAGGCAGCAGAAACCTGAGAAAGAAGAGGAGCAAGAACAGGAGCCATCATGGAAGTACAGGCCACTGCACAGCATGTACCACCGGCAGATAAGAAGAAGTGGCTGATAGAGAAAAGTCCTACCAATGGCTGGACAAAGCTGGACTGACAGACAGCACAGAGGCACTAAGCATGGCAGTACAGGAACAAGCTCTGAGCACAAGATTGATAGAGGCTGGAGTCTACCACACCCGGCAAGACCTCAGGTGCAGGCTGTGCAGAGATGCCCCTGAGGCAATCCAGCACATATCAGCAGGGTGCAAGATGCTAGCAAGCAGGGTACACGTGGAACGCCATAACCAAGTGGCTGGCATAATATACAGAAACTTCTGTGCAGTACAGTTTTATACAGTACCAGTCAACAGTGTGCCCAAACTTTTGACTGGTATTGTAGATATGGGTGGGAACCGGCAGCTATTAGAGCATTAAAACAAAGCTGTGCTGGCCTTTTATCTAACCTTTCAACCTTGACTCACTCCACACCTACTCACATCATTCCTCTGTTTCCATGCAAAACACAGAGCTTAACAGAGCTCCATTGTCACACAAGTCTCAGCCTGCCTACCCCCTCACCTCCCATCCCACAAATATGAACAACCCCCATACCCTTTTGAATACTGTAAAGAGCCAAGCCTCTCATGTTGTGCACGCACAGGGGCCCCTCAGCCTAAAATGAAGGAACGAAGTGCTTATAAGTGCAGGGACACTCCATCACTGTAGTTTTAGAAGTCATTTAGTTATATTGCTTTTTCAGACAGAACCAATTTATTTACTGTAGATAGAATTGCACTCCAACCAATACTCCTCAATGAAACTATTACACTTAATTGTTTTGTGCAACCTATTCCAGCTTACTGGGATTAGATAATTAACCTAATTAACCTTATGTGCAGGTCTTTGGACTGTGAATGTTGTTCTCAGGACTAAATCTGGTAGGCTAGTCTTCAATTTGATTTAGCACAAAAATGTTGAAAAATGTCTCTTTTCTACATGTCTGTGTAGGTTCTCAGTCATCCAGGCCATAGTAGTCTCTGGAGCTTGAAAAAAGGGTGACTGGATTTCATTTTGTTTCTTGAAGACATTTCACCTCTCATCTGAAAGGCTTCTTCAGTTCTCAAACCAAAAGATGGAGAGACCCAGGTATTTAAACCCCACTGGGTTTAGTCTCTTGGAGGTGGTTGTGACCCACTATTGTTCATGTGCATAATCACATTATGTGTGAAAGGAGGCGTGGGTTATTACAGCTGTGAACAACCATCATTGAACAGAGGAGGTGGATTACATCACCAACTTTCCCCCACTTACAACGCTGTCCTGAGCTCCCTCCAAAAGCACCTCAACCCCCATTCACACCTTTGTTCCAGTGACCTCAATAGGTCACTATGGAGCGAAGTCCCAAATTGTCTGTGTAGATTCTCACTCATCCAGGTCATAGTAGTCATCCGAAACTACTGATTGAAATGACCCAGGCCCCCTTTCACACCTTGGCACATGTGATTATACACATGAACAATAGAGGGTCATCCCCACCTTCAGGGGACTAGGCGACGAGGTTGGATTGCTGCTGCACACAACACTCAATAATAAAACGGCAAAAACACAAGCAAAGATAAACTGTAAATCGCGCTACTCAAAGTTCACTGAAGCACTCGTGAATGCTAACCCTTAGGGTTGTTTATCGATTAGCGCATGCGCGGAAAACTGTGCCGGTCGCGACCATAGTGCGCATGTGCAAGGACCCCCGTTTCCAAAAGACCCCGTTTTCAACCTTTTACACGGAAACACAAGCCGGTGCGTTTCTGAAACGCTCCACTCTGGACCCCGTTTCGAAAACGCATCGTTTTCACTCCGTTGTCGTGTAAACGGGAGGCCAAAACGCATCGAAACGACGCCGTTTTCATTTTGAAACAGTGTCGTGTAAACGGGGCCTAAGTTGGGAACACTGCCCTGCGGTCGCTTCCTGCATGATTAATGGGTGAAGTGGAGAGAGGCGGGGCAGTGTGGAGCTGTGCAGAGGCAAGCTGCACAGAGAAAGGTGAACTAGCAGAGCTACAAGTATGATTGTAACGCGACCTAGACTATATCAATATAAATGATATAGTCTCATTTTATATCGCGTATGAAAATATATCGATATCTTTTTTTAAAAAATCGATATATTGCCCAGCCCTACTGAGAACCTACACAGACATGTAGAAAAGAGACATTTTTCAACTATTTCTGTGCTAAATCAAAGTGAAGACTAGCCTACCAGATTTAGTCCTGAGAACAACATTCACAGTCCAGAGACCTGCACATTAGGTTAATTAGGTTGTGGCCCACGGGCCTTAAGTCTGACACATGTGATATAGGCTCTACGGAGAGCAAAAGATGAAATTAAAGACACTGACCTGTGTGCTCAAATAACAATACTTAAAGAAGTCTTTACAGACCAAATAAACTTTTATGAGCCCTCTACATGCTGTGAGAAAGAGAAGCCATTCATGTTATCACGCAAAGCAAAACTAAGCCCAGACAAATCTCACTGCCCTTTGCTGCCTAAGTTAAAAAATAGATACAGGACATATAAGGGATGAGGAACCTGCTTGACTGAACACAGAATCTGAAGATGGTGTGTGGCTGGACCTTTTGAAACCCTAGACAATAGCAGGGCTTAAAGCAAGGAAATTTCTGTGCCTGAAATAGATTTTATGTTTGGATTTTTTTGTTTGTTTGTTTTGTTATTCTGGAAGTAGGTGGGGGCAGGGTGGAGTCTTTTTATTGGAGGGGGGGGGGAGGGGGGACGGCTAAATATTTTGAGTTTTAAACACTTAATTATATGCATTCTAATCAAAGTTTATGCCCACATTTCTTATGAATTAATTCTTATTTGAATTAATGTGTGGTGGAAAAGTATGTATTGCTGTAAAGGTAAACAGGCAAAAAAAAAAAAAAGATACTAACTAAAGTTGCACCAGGCTCAATTTTAACATGTATCTAACACATCTACTGTGACGTATGTATCCAAAAAACCTAGACAGTTAAATAGTTTCAGTATCTTGTTCGCTGTATTCTATTTATTTTTAAAGATCAATTAGTCATTAATCCTTTCATTATCTATTGAAGAAACTGTTTTTTTTTTCAACCAGTAGGTACATCGTTACAGCATATTTTTAATATGTGCTGTAAATAACTACCAAACATCAGCAAATGTCAAATGTTTTTGAAAACAGCCAACTCTCTTACTTTCAACCTATAACACTTACTGCATTTAGGCCAAATATCATTATTCAAGTTCTACCAACATTGTTATAATTATCACTTGCATATGACCCATGACCCTGGGCCATGACACAAACCCACAACACTAAGCTGTAAATAATAAGAAAAGCTAGGTGAGAAAAAAAGCTCATAGCAACAGACAAAGAACGGTGCGCTGAGTGGTGGGAGAGATCAAAGTGATGACAGGAAAATCTCTGAATCCAGTAGTAATAAGCTTCATCAATGTTTATGCTTATGTTCTCTCCTGGCTGTGAAGTCTCTGTATATTTTGGAAATGTTTCTGAGCAAATGTTTCTGCACTGACAGAAGACCAAAGCTTACAATGTGCCTTCTGTTGCCAAATATGCATATGTGGGCTGGTATATGGAAATACATGCATTCCAGTCCAATTTCTTATTGTCTACGACACCCACACACCCATACCTCCATTCCACAAAAGGAAAGGGTGGGGGGTGAATAAAGCTCCATCCATCATCCATCCATCCATCCATTTTCTTCCACTTATCTGGGGCTTTGTTGCGGGGGCAGCAGCATAAGTAGAGAAGCCAAGAACTCCCTCTCCCCAGCCACCTCCACCAGCTCATCCGGGAGGATCCCAAAGTGCTCCTAGATGTCTCCTCCCGGTGGGAGGAGCACCTCGCCCAGGAGGCATGCTAGTCAGCTGTCCGAACCACCTCATCTGGCTCCTTTCGATGTGGAGGAGTAGTAGCTCAGGAGAGGCCAGTCACCCTTTGGAGGCTTATTTCTGACACTTGTATTCGTGATCTCATTCTTTCTATCACTACCCAAAGCTTGTGACCATAGGTGAGGGCAGGGATGTAGACTGACTGGTAAACTGACAGATGTCAACTAAAGCTGTCACAGCAAAAACATCAAACATCAGATATGATGTTGGCCCACCCTTTGCAATGATAACAGCTTAAAATCTTCTGTGAAGGCACAATATTTAGGAGTGTGTTTAAAGGAATTTTTGACAGTTCTTCCAGAAGCGCATTTGTGAAGTCAGAATGATGTTGGACGAGAAGGCCTGGTTCACAGAGTCTGCTCTAATTCATCCCAAAGGTGTTCTGTAGGGTTCAAGTCAGGACTCCATGCAGGCCAGTCAAGTTCTTCCACACCAAACTTGCTCCCCCATGTCTTTATGGTCCTTGCTTTGTAAACTGGTGCACAGTTTATTAGTCTGTATTGTTAGTATAGTTTGTAAAATTTATACAGCTACTTTGATTTTTTTGTATTCTATTTATTGTGCATGTTAAGCTGCTGAATGCCCTAATTTCCTTCAGCAGGGCTTTCAAATTGTTTTGGAGTAGCAGGCGGGGCATGCCAAAGTATCAGGCACCTTATGACATGACAGCAGCAGACGATATAAATACATGTCGTGAACCGATCAAATGACTCAAATTGAAAGAATGTAAATATTGCCCCGTGCGTGCACATGGCGCTGGAAATGGAGATGGCGGACGGCGCAAAATTTATTTTTTTTTTTAGGAAAATTAAAAAGTAGACGGCACAGAGTGGTGGAGTAGGCGAAAAATGCGCCTGCTGCCGGCATAATTTGAAAGCCCTGCTTCGGGATCAATAAAGTATCTATCTATCTATCTATCTATCTATCTATCTATCTATCTATCTATCTATCTATCTATCTATCTATCTATCTATCTGTGATTTTAGAACAGGAAGGTGCCATCCCCAAACTGTTCCCAAAGTTGGGAGCATGAAATGGTCCAAAATGTAATGGTATGCTGAAGCATTAAGACTTCCTTTCACTGGAACTAAGGGGCCGAGCCCATCTCCTGAAAAACAACCCCACACCATAAATCCCCCCCTCCACCAAACTTTACACTTGGCAAAATGCAGTCAGACAAGTACCGATCTCCTGACAACTGCCAAACTCAGACTGAAGCGTAATTCATCATTCCAGAAAACATGTCTTCACTGTTCTAGAATCCAGTGGCAGCATGCTTCACACCACTGCATCTGGCACTTTGCATTGACCTTGGTGATGTAAGGCTTAGATGCAGCTGTTCGGCCATGGAAGCCCATTTCATGAAGCTCCCTGTGCACTGTTCTTGAGCTAATCTGAAGGCCACATGAAGTTTGGAAATCTGTAACGACTGACACTGCAGAAACTTGGTGACCTATGTTTACAATGCGCCGCAGCACCCACTGACCCCACTCTGTGATTTTAGGTGGCCTACCACTTCTGGCCGTGTTACTGTCGTTCCCATTCGCTTCCACTTTGTTATAATACCACTAACAGTTGACACTAATACAGTGAGGAATTTTCACAACTGGATTTGTTGCACAGGTGGCATCCTATCACAGTACCATGCTGAAATTTACTGAGCCCCTGACAGTGACCCATTCTTTTACAAATGCTTTTAGTGGGTCTGCATGTCCAGGTGCTTGGTTTTATACACCTGTGGCCACAGAAGTGACTTGAATTCAGTGATTTGTATGGGTGAGTGAATACTTTTGGCAATATAATGTACAGTCTCGTTGATGAGTGAATAAACTCAGAGTCAAGTAAAAATAGACAGATTTTGAGTCTCTCACAAAGCTATGTACTTCCAGTTCTCACTTTTTCATAAAGTAACATTATGCAGTTTGCATTTTTGTTTTAACCTGGAGAATTTGACAATTTGCAGAAGACATGAGAACATTTCCAAAAGTGCACAAAATCTCCTGTCTTCATTTTGGCTGTCAGTGCTGGTATGTAGCTGTGGAAACAAACCCACACTTATCCAATGAATGAAATAAAACATTTAGTAATTGGAGTGCTTAGCCCAAGACAACAAACATGTGGTCCATTGAGCCAGGCTGAATGGTTTTGCAAAGTCTGATCATTTTTACAAAAACATACAAATATTTTAGCATGTAAGTTCTTTAACTCTATGCGAATGTCTTGAGCACTTTTAGATTCACTGTGAAATGTAATTCACGTGTAATGATACACATTATTGAAATTGATTTTTTTTTCTTAAAAAATCTCAGACTGTTCATCGTCTGCATGCTTCAATAAATGTGAAAAACATTAGTATGTAGTTGTTTACATGTACTTCCGTACACTAAAAAAAAAGGTAGTTAATTTAGCTTTAGCGATCTTGAGATCAAATTGGGCTGTATATGGCTCACGCAGATAAATGAGTTTGACATCCCTGGTTTAAACTTTAAGGGTTATTTGCATTATTTAAGTTTGTTTTACGGCAAATAACCTAGCACTCAATTCGTCTGTTATACCAATAAGTAACGCGCACTTTTAGGGAAATTTACCGTCTTGAATAATTATGTCTATAAAAAGGTGTTAGCGCCTGATGAGAAAATTTGAGTTTATTAAAGGAAAACCAATAGAACACATTTACATTAAACGTAATAATAAATTTTAAAAAATCGAACATATTTTCAGTCACCAGGATAACAATCAATATATCTGACTTACTTCAGCGTCTGAGTGAGGTGGAATTCCAACAAGGCAAAAAGTAACTCCATTCATTGGGTTGTCAGCGTCTGGCGTGGGTAAACCGGGGAAAAGAAACAACTCTGCTGTTAAAATTTTTCTCTTAAATCTCGGGATCTCGTGCCGCGGCTTAATGCAGACTGTTCTTCTTCCCAGCGGCCCCTACAACGTAAACAGTTCCGCTGGCAGCAGCGTTACGCCTCCATAATAAGGGACACTACAACCGGAAATCTGGACTTCAAAATAAATATGTGAACATGTTTCGTTCTTTATTTTATTATTGTTTGTTTTTGCATTTATTGCATTGCCTGTAGGAATTCAATTCCGTTTCAATTCAATTCATTTTTTTATTATATCAGGCCAAATTACAACAACAGTTGTCTCTAGGCGCTTTATATTGCAAGGTAAAGACACTACAATAATAATGTGGAAAAAATTATCAGAAACTATGCGTTGTACTAAAATATAAAAAAAATTGTTAAAAACCCGCTAAACCCACAAACATTTTTAAAATTTAATTCTCACATTATGACAGGCTGGCGACCTGTACAGGGTGTACCCTGAAAAGGATAAGCGGAAGTGAATGGATGGATGAATGGATGGATTCGCACATTATTGCTCAACATAAACTTTACTGTGGAGGAGACTGCCTCTATCTGCTAGTGGGCGTTGATTATGATATTTCAAACTAATGCCTAATGCCAGGAACTGTAAGTACAATAATTAAACGCTAACATATCTGTGCAATTTATCATTCGTGCATGTTATTGCTGTACACTACATTCTAAAAAGCAATCAAGAGTTTCATTCAGAACCTTACGGGCGGTCGAATGGTTTCGTTTCCGCGCGCTTTACAAATGTGTTGTCGACGCAATATCGGCAGCTTAGTGTAAGCGGTGAACGAGCCCGCCTGTAAATACAAAGAAGGTGACGCCGAAGTCTTAGCGAGCGTGGCTGCGGGCTCGGGAAGGAACAGCGGGGGAGCCCAGATTCTTTATAATGGAAATGAGTACAATCCGCGTACAATAGTACAGCATGTATATGATAATAACTGCATAGTTATCATAAAAGTAGACATCAAAGCGTTGTCATTTTAGCGAAGTAAATGTACTAAGGGTTTTATGGTTTTAGCGGTATTCATCTTTATTTGTATAACTTCGCATTGTTTTACTGTGCAATTGGAACCGAGTGACATGCACAGCTCAAGAATATTTAAACGTGAACATCTGCACGCTCAAAACCCGTTTGTCTGGTCTTGACTGCCAAGGCAAAAGCAATTCAAAGGTTTAAAGGTTCACTGACCTACCAGTTTCCTTCATAGACCTACACTGTGAAGTCTTTCATGCTTCTGTACTGCCTGGTTCAGACTGTTAAGAAAAACACATAATTTTGAGGACATAATTTTGAGCATAGGTACAAAAGTTTATTATAGTGGAACTTTACAGTTAGACACAGGGCCTCAGTTTTAGAGCTTTTGAGTTAAATCTGAAATAAATAAATACATCCCATTTGACCCCCTCAGAAACATTTGTTTTTTTGTGTGCAGTAACTTTCACATATTTAATGAAGCCATTCAAAATATAACCCTCTTTTTTGATTTATAGGTTTGAAAATTTAGGTCTCTGTTTTTTCTACCATTTTTGTGGTTGCTCATAGGGCAGGCCTATTCAATTACTTTTTCTTCTGGGCCACATTTAAAAATTTTGAAATGCCACTGGGCCGAAGACCCCTACTTATATTATTTCTTGAGCCTTAACTCTAAATATGCT
>JAVDPK010000578.1:0-18691 GCA_034780415.1 Cichlasoma orientale
TGGTAGAGGACCCGAGCTTGAAGGGCAAAAAGACCGCCCGTAGGGGCGAGCTGGGATTTTTTTTTTTTTTTTATATACATACACATAAGCTGCACAGCCACATGATCCAGACAGACCAGTTTTGTAGCACTGTTAGCTTTAAGGTGTTTTTAAGCATGCATTTTCTCCCTAAATCAGCTTTAAATCAACAATAGCTCTAAAACCAGAGAGAGGTCAAAGTGGGATATGAAGGGACAGCTTTTAACTCACTGAGGATGAACTTCTATAAAAAAGGATTTTTCTCTTTGATAGCGACAGATTATAAGGCGTGGCTTCATGATGCTTTTACTGGTAAAAGTTATTATGAGGCTCCAGCATCTTTCTGTTCCTCTGGCATCTATACCACGCAAAGCTTGCAGTAACACAAACAGGAAATAGTTTCTGTCTGCCTGGGACTTGATATTATTACATTCAGTCTGAAGGTTTAACTGTAATTTTCCACAGTAAGAGAGCTTTGGATTTTCTCCCCTTCACTTACACAGTGGTGCTTTAAGAAGGAATCTCCTTAGGGCCAGAATAAACAGGAGCAAACCTGTTCCAGAGTTCACAAGGGTTCCGAGCAGCCCCTGAAAAAAATGTGAACCAATCCTTTAAGCAGCTCTTTGGCTGTTAACCCCAGTCCCGTACATCATGCAAATTCTGAGTCAGATTTGAATATGACGTGTGCTCATGTCCCACAATGAGACGCAGAAAAAGTTAGCTGATAAACTACAGGCATAAATAATGTTTTACTTAAGCACTTATGACAAGCTTTCTTTCAGACTAGTTGAAAGAAAACATCCAAAATACACATTTAGATGTTTATTTCACCTGGATTTGACTATTTATGGAATTTATAGAACCTTTTCCCTAAAATCATGGTGGAAATGGGATTTCTCAAACTCAGCCAGTCTTCTGATTCAAATATACTGTATCAAGAAGATGAAACAAGCATTTAAACCTAGCTTTATCCAGTATGAACATTATCAAATATTCAGATAAATAATGCCTCATTTGCCTCCAGGGATGAAAAATGAGAGGAATGCAGTTTCTGTACCTGCTTGAGTGCTAAAATGTTCAGTTTTACAGCAAAAACAAACAGCCTGGTGCAATAAATCTGTTTGGTCTGAGCAGATAATTCCCCCTCCATAAAAACTGTACAGGTAAAGGTGCCTTACACCATAAGCCACACTTACATATTCTACTGTATGCACCTGACCACCTAACTAGCACCTAATTAACCTAATTTGCATGTCTTTGGACTGTGGGAGAAAACCGGAGAATCAAGAGAGAACCAACACAGGCACAGGTAGAACATGCAAACTATACAGAAAGACTCCAGCTGACTAGAATAGTCCAATGAGGTCTTAGCTCTGAGAAAACCACTGCACCACTGAACACTTTCAGTGACAGGAACCAGCAGCTGTCTACTAACCTTTGGGCTTTTGAGTCAGTGAACGGAAACCTTTTGAGCATTTTAATCAATTACCTGACAAATAAGACGAGCCAGACAAAAAGTTTTTTCTTATTCGGACTGCCTATGGTTAGGGTTAGGGTTAGGGCTGAGGTCCTGACCTATGATCACTTAAACCTCAGTGGGTTAAAATAAACTGCAGATGGTGAGACAGCCTGAAGAAGAAGAAAATATCTTTGATCTTTGGATCAGCTTTAACATGCAGTATACCACCTTGATTCTGTGGCACATCTATGCCTCTACAGTTTTTACTGGTGTTTTGGTTATGGTTTCATTCTCTCCATGATGTCTGTGTTTCCATTACCTGCCAACGGAGGCCCGATGAGCAGTGTGACGCTCTCCATGATAGCAAGCAGGCCCAGGGCTGAGGGAAAGCAGCTCATCTCCACTACATCCATGAGGACAGTGAACATCAGGGAACCCACCACGCTCATGGACAGCCCATAGATCACCACGTAAGCCAGCAGCACAGGGAAGCTCGGCCCAATGCAGCAGATGCTGTTACTGAGCCCGTTGACCAACAAAGCTGCAGCGAACACGTAAACGTGCCGCCCTTTGAACCAGGGCAAGTTAAAGACGACACCAAATGGTGGCCGCACCACGATGTTGACGATGCCCAGGATGGACAGCAAGTATGCAGCCTTACTCGGCTCCATGTCGTTTGCTGTGGCGTATGGAACCAGATACACCAAAGGTACCACGAACCCGAGCATCATCCATGTGATGCCTATGGAGTACACACGGTAACGCAAGTTGTTGTAGAACTGATCGAAGGCCATGTGTTTGCTGAAAAAAGTCAACAGGGTGCTACCTATCGTTGTCACCCTCTCTTTTTTCTTGCTGTCACTATCCTCATCTGGTGGAGGGGGTCCATGGTTCATCAGTGGCTGGCCACTATGCCTTTTGGGCTGGAGGGGTCTCATCACAGCTCCACACACGCAGCAGTTCAGCAGGACGGCCCCCAAAATGAGAAAGCTTCCCCTCCAGCCATACTCCATGTGGAGGTAGTTTCCCAGGACAGGCAGCGTGCACAGTCCCAGGGCTGTGCCTGTGGAGGACATGGCGTTTGCAAACGCACGGCGACGCACAAAGTAGAGTCCTAGGATTGTCACAGCTGGTTGGAAGCTGAAGCAAAATCCAAGACCTGAAACAATGAAAGACAAGTGTCATTTTAATTATCAGCTATGGCGCTGGATTATGTTTAATCGATCTTGAGTAACACTCTGTTTTTGCCAAGAGGTTTTTTTTACTTTTTTCCAAAGACCTCCAATTTTAAAATCCACCCTTGAAAATCAAAAAAAAAAAAAAAAAATCAAAAATTGGCAGAGCTCCGCTTCAAGGTCACCTCCTTGTGCACCTCTGGACCAGAGCTGTTGGTAGTCCTGTTCTGACCACGGTCAAACTTTAACTGACCTGACTTTCATGGTGAGGATCATTGCAGGGGATGAGAGCCTAGTCTCCAGCTACAACTAAGCCTGAAGGCGGTGCATCAGGTCAGAAATAAGGCTAGGAACATGCTAGCCTTTTTTGTTTTTGCCATTTACAGTATTGCACAGTTTGAATTATTTTCAAGAGTCAAGATTATCAACGGGGTAAAGGCATCCGAGGGAGGACATTTATCAGAAACATTTGGTTACAAGGGTAACCTTGGTTCTTCTTAGACCACCTTTTTCATCTAAGACAATCACTTTAACAAAAGCGGGCCCCCCATCCCCATTTATACCATCCCCTGGCCCCACATCAGATTTTCCTATTGTCTTAAGCGTGGTGAGTGCCATTGTGTGCCTGAACACAGTGTATTGAAGAACTGGGAGGTTTTTGGCAACCCCAACATACACTCACTCACCACCCATTCTACTCGACAGATTTGGCATTCACTCGCAGAAAATTCAATCGAGTTGGCACACTGCAGTGGCACAAGTCCAAGAGGAAAAATGTGGATGCAGAAGAGGACAACTTTGAAGTGGATGGCTGGCCAAACCTAAATTGGGTAAGGCTTTTCCTTTGATGGGCAGAGTACCAGGACTTAATGAACTCAAAAATGAAAGAAAGCAGAAAGGATTTTACCAAGAATGTGTGTTGTAAATATCTATATATTGTGTACAAAATGACATCAACTTACCACAAAAGTGAACAGCCAAAACTATGAAACTGAAGCTGTTATAAAATGATTTTACTATGTGTCAAATTTTAAGTCATATAAGATAAAAGATGTACAGTATTACAGTAGTCCAAAATTTGTCTGCTTTGGTCTCCACCAACCAGCCAAATATCTGGCACAGGTGAACTCTATCTGTGTTGTATTCTGCTGGGTAGGTAGCTGTGTGTCACCATGGCAGTGAAGTGTCTGATGGGGTAATAAATCGGCTGAGTGTTTGCTGACCTGTAATGACCCCGGCGGTGATGTAAAGTTCAGTGATGGACTGCGTAAATGAGCTGGCCGCCATTCCCAGCCCGCTCAGTACCCCTCCGAGCATGATCGTCGCTCGGCAGCCAAGTCTCTCCACCAACATGCTACAAAAGGGACCTGCGGATCAAATTTAATGCTCTTAGTTTAATGGACAACAGAGCCAAAGTGGGCAAAGGCCTTAATCCTCCAGCACGTTTCACATAACTTGTAATCTGCACTGGCTGAATGACCTCCAAAAGAATTGAATGCATCACGGAAAATATGTGTACTCTTTCATTTACAATGCACATGATGTTTAACTGACATCTGTTTTTTACTCATATAAGTGTCAGAGAGATTTTATCATGCCATCTTACACTACTTTTTGTGTGCAGAGCAGATTTTTCCATCTCTAACACATCATTCTGACTCACCTGCCTCTCATGAACAAATCTCACAGTGTACTTGAAAGCCTGAGCAAATACGGTTGTGTGTCCTGGTTAAAGGTCACTGAGAGCGGTGTCAAATTTAACAAGGCCTATCTCAGGGCTGCTAGATGTTAATGGGAGGCAATCAATGAGCCAACATGTTTATACATGTTCAGTTTGAACCACTGATGAATCAGTTCTTCAGCTCACAGATCTGACGTGGCTCCTTCGTGCAACTTAATGGAGATAAACCACCTCAGATTAGTGTCACATTTCTCTCAGCTCAGCATCATTTCTAACATTAAAGCATTCCTGTCTCCAAAATCCATGAGAACTGTGTGTAAACCTGACTGTAACACCTTATTACTGCTGTTTCCGTGCCTGCTGATGGCTTCCTTCACTCTCTCCAGTGAAAAGCTATCAAATATAAGTTCACTTCAACCCTCAGATCCAATTTCAGATCTTGTATCTGCGTACTCTGACATGGAATAACAGGCCTTACCTGTCCAATTACTTCTGACTCTCTGAAAATGGGGGCCTGTGTGTAAAAACATCTGTAATTCCTAAACAGTTCATGCAACACTCTTAAGAAACCTCTTAAATTAAAGCTGAAAGTCTGCACTTCAGTCTGGTCTTGACTGTTTGAATTAAAATCCACTGTGTTGGGTGCAGAATTACAAAAACGTATAAATGTCTATATATTTATAGAGCTAAATGTACATTTACCTCTGGTTTGTTCAGAGCACATCAGAGTTAAAGGATGAGTTTGACATTAATGCTTTCCCAAGCCCATATTTTTCTGATATGCGCAGCAAATGGCATTTTTATGGTCTGGTTCTGCTTTTAAATGCTCTCATTCATAAATGACATAAACACACATTTCCTCATCATGAGAATCCCTGGGTGCTGCCTCCTATATTCACACAGAAACAAACAGGAGAAATAATGATAATGCTGTTCTGCATTAATCCTGCACGCACAGCGCTGTGCCTTTATGTTCGTTTGACAAAAGGCTAAAAACAGGCTCCTTCATCATTATGTCTACATTTATTTTTGGTAACATATTGGCTGTGCTGAGCATGCAGCTCATGTGGATTGTTCATGGAGCAGACATTTGATGTAGGGCTTTTTTTTGGGGGGGGGGGGGGGTGCAGGGTGTAACCTCGAGGTCTGAAAATGAGGCATATGCAGAATGGCAAAAACTACAGTTCCTCTAGTAGCCACTTGAGGCTGGCTCCAAATGTGAGTAAATCCCTGTAGAATCTAATGTTAAAATGTACAACTGTACAGTTACACTCCGATACAAAAAAAAACTCAGAGTGGGGTGATCTTTTTATAACTCATCCCCCTGGATGCTAGAATTAGAGGCACAACGGCACTAGGGCAGGAGACTGAAGGAGAGGAATTGAAGTTTGACAGTAATGTACTTGAACAGGCGTGTACCAGATGTTAAAGCCACAGGCTTCTTTTGATAAAACTCTTCACTTCATACTGAATGTGAACACTCACTCCTTCCTCGTGTCAGCTAAAAACAGATGTTTATTGCTTTTTCTTGATAAATGTTGCTCTTAAATGAAATCAGGATTAAAGAAGGGGAGACTTTATCCAACTATTCTGATAACAGACATAAAACACGGGCTAACTTTCACTATTGTTTTATACTCGCATTTGAAATATTGACGGTTCAGAACACCTTGTCCATTTTGCACCTGTTCTATACTCAGATATCCATCACATAAAACCAATTGCTAATCTTTTAATTACAAAAAGCCTCCTGGATGGAGATGAAGGACTGGCCTAACAACATTCCTTCCAGCTTGTGTGTCCAAGAGTCTTCAAAGATCTGCAGACTAATCTCTGTTTTTGGCTGGCTTTAAAAGGAAGCCAGCTCAAGGCCAAAGAAAGTGTGAAGCCTTTAAACCTTCGTATCATAAAGCCACAATCTGCAACACAGATATGAAGATGTCAGAATAAAAAAGTGATTGTACTGTAGACCAGTTTGGCCCCTGGGTTTAGTCTCTGTTTTGGGTTGCTTTGGAGCTTTACTGCAGAAATTAACATGTTTATAGTCAAAATCAGGGCAGCATAGTGGCACGGTGGTTAGCACTGTTGCCTCACAGCTAGAATGACATCTAGAAGGTCTGGGTTCGATTCCTTTCTCTCCGTGTGGAGTTTGCATGTTCTCCCCATGTCTGCGTGGGTTTCCTCCCACAGTCCAAAGACATGGAGTTACTGGGGTTTAGTTAATCCGTCACTCTAAACTGCCCATAGGTGTGAATGGTTGTCTGTCTCTCTGTGTTGGCCCTGCGACAAGCTGGCAACCTGTACAGGGTGTACCCTGCCTCTCGCCCTATGACAGCTGGGATAGGCTCCAGCCCCCCCACAACCCTGAACAGGATAAGAGGATAGATGGATAGTCAAAATCAGAAAAAGAAGACTTGTGGTTTCACAATGTCATACTCATAGTGAGGCAGCTTCGGATGGCTCATTATCAACATTCCTTGAGAGAATCTGGACGGGATTTTTACTTTTGGTACCTCACTGCTGAGCTTTATGCTGGACCTCTCTGCCATGTTGGTGCCTTCGGAGCATTTTAAGCGATTATCTTTATAAAAACATGCTTTACTGGGTGGCACAGACGGTACAAAAAGTTTGTGTTTCAGTTTTGGTGAGTGAAATTCTTGTATTTTATTAATCTGTTACTTAAGGGTGGGCGACAAAAAGTCCAAACACTGAGGCTTTAAAATGTGGTGTCCAAAACCAATGGGTGATGTCATGGTGGCTACATTCACCATTTATATACTGTTGTTATTCTTAGTGAACAGCATGACCCTAAGCAGTGCGCACAGGATCTTGGTAAATGATAGTTAAAGAGTAATATTTACTTAAAGTTTTCAAACATTAGCTATCAAAACTTATACTACTCATACCAGATTAAGTAAGACGGTTTAGTTTTATTTAACTGCTTTTCAGTTTAAGGATTATTATTGCTTTTGTTACCCTAACTTCCTGATGGAACAATGAAAGGTCACCCCACAGAGGAGTAAGTCATAAAGTCAGCTGTTTAAAACTAATTTAATAGCTCTGAATGTGTTGATTCATGAGAAGATGAGCTTCTTTTGAGTTCTACTTTTCATCAGCAGAGGAATGAAAGCTTCAGAAGTAACATAGCTGCTCTAAGGTTTGGATTATTTCTTGTGTAAATGAAACACTTTGGGCTGTGGGAAATAAGAGGGCTGCAGCTTCTCATGGAATAATCTTCTTTAAATCAACATCACACAGCACGACAGATTAAAACATCTTCAATATCTCTCTTTCTCAGGTTTCACATGTTCCCTGGACAAAAACAGCAGGTCAACTAAAACCACCCTGAGGCCGGGGGCATCAAAGGGACACTTCAATGTTAATATCAATAGTACTATAAGTGCTAGTCATTATTCTGTTAGATTACACCTAAATAAATAAATTAGCCCTGAAAATTAATGTAGAATGGGTTATACAAAGTTACACTTTAACTACAAGATAACCTGGGTCCAGTTTACTTCCTGGTCTTCCAGCTTTACCTCCTGCATGAAGCACTGACGTCATAATGGAGGGTACCCAGGAGGTTTCGCTGTTAGAGGCGTGGAACTCATTCTGCAAATCGGTGTAGAAGATTCCCACGCAGGACGGAAACGCCAGTGTCAAAGCCAGGACCAGTATGGTGGCAACCAGCACCATCCACCCCCAGCCACCATCTGGAGCGGTGACTGTTCCTGTTACAGCCATAGAGACTTGGTGCTCTTCTTCCTGTCCCCTCTGCTCCAGTTCATAGTCTTTGGCCTCCTGGATTTTCTCGTGCTCCATACTGTTGGCCTGCTGAAAAACCTTGGAGGCCTCCGAGTGGAGGCCGCAATCACTCGCCCCTCTGATTCCATTTCTCTGAGTCATTTTCTGCTTGGCAGTTCAGGCAAAGCTCCTGTGTTAGTTCTGCAGGGTGTGTGATTACTCTTGCTGTCCATGTCACTGAAACTGCTGCAACCTTTGTAGAGACCTACAATCACAAAAGCAAACAATGTGTCAGGTGTAACTGTGAGTCATTTTCAGTGGATACTAAACTTGGCACAGATTGGAACATCTAAATAACAACAAACATGAAATATTGTACTGATCTTCATGTTCCCTAAAGGATGAATCTTAATGATTGAAATTAGAGCCCAACTGATATTGGATTTATAAGACAGATACTGATACCAATATTTGCTGATATAAAAATCTGATATATTGGTCGATATTTTTCTTTCAGACACAAGTAGTTCTTTTTGAGATCTTACTGAGATAATATGACATTGCAGCTTAAAAATAAAGGAATTTTAATGTCACAACAAATTGTGGATTACTCATTTATCCGGACTCTTTTTGGATCAGCTGACATTCCAGAGATGTGTGATGCCAACAGGGAAGTTGCAGAGTGCCCACTGGTAGACAAACTATGCTATGTCAACACTCATAACATGGCTGAAGCATTTTTCTCCTGTCTCCTTTTTCCCATTACAAATTTTCATTAATTGACCGATAAATAAAAAGTATTTGCTGATATACTGACAAATAGCTAATATCAGCTGATGAATCGGCCGGCTGTATTTTAATTGGAACTGAACAGTGGCATCTAGCTGTCTGCAAGGCTTCATCTCAGTCACTGAACTGAACTTTGACCATTTTTTAAAGCATTTTATTGTTCCTTGCTATTTAAGCTAACCTTGCTAACCTATTCCCTAATTATGGCAAACCCATTGCTTCAAAACAGTAGTTCACACTACTGTTCATCCGGCCATCTTTTGAATAAAGCCAAAGGGTTTTAAATGAAATGCCCGGAAAGACTGCTGTAAGATTTCACATTCATATTGCTTTCAGGATCAAGCGCAAACACTACCATTATATGAGTATTAGTAAATGTTAACAAGCTAAATAAAGACAGTGAAAAATGAAAATATTAAAGAGGTCTAATATTAAATATTAAACCTGCAAAACACTATAGCGTACTAAACTTAAAAGGTGCAAGCCAAAAGCCTGCAAAAAGAAGAATAAATAAAAAATGATATAACTTGTTAGTATGTTGTGCAATTAATCTAAATTTGATTTCGATTTTGGTTCCAAACAATCACAAAAACAGTGTAATTGACAAAAAAGGATTATTATTAAATGATTTTGTCATATTACGCTCAGTACACTCTTAGCCCTGATTTATTCAGCAATGCTGTCTTTGTGGTCCTACAACGTAACCTATGTAAGTTGTCGGCAATTACGCTTGTGCGTAATTGCTGATTTTAAAACTTATTTACTGCCATTTCCCCCCCAAATGTTAAACAGGTAAACTGTCTGCTGAAATTTCCCTCATTCTGTTCTGACCCCAAGAGACTCACAAAATGCCAGCAAAGCCAAAGTTTTAAACACACGGAAATCAGACAATAACTCTTTATTAAAACAGGCAATCAGTGCGGGAAGACCCGGGGAATGTGGGAGTTATAATAGTCTAGCTGACTGGAATCAAGATTTGTGCATCCTGAAATGAAGGAAATGAATCTTGGCAAGGCTTTGCAGTTGACAGACGGGTGACTGTACTATGTTACCGAAGTGGTTAGAAATACTTTAATCAGAGTCATGAATCACCCCAAGATTTCTCCTGCATGCAGAATGAACGGATTACAGAGTACACACTTCCTGTGTAAGGCCTTCACTTATCAGCATTTTAAAAAACAATAATAATCATTTAATTACTTAAAATCCAAGTCTTGCTCTCTGCAGTGCTGACTGAGCGTGCACTGACAAAAGACGGGTCAAAATGCTCACCAGAGGGAGACTCACTGAGACTAACATGAGCTTGTGAAAACCCTTGAATGAGTAGCCTTCTGAGCAAATACTCAGCAACATTCCCCAAAGACACAAAACAGCATTTCCACACATGCCACCTACAGAGCAGAGAAATACAGTTGAATACAGCTCATGTGGACGTATGCACTCTGAGACCAAACAACCCAATTACTCCCACGAATGTCTCGACTTTGGCTGACTTCCTAAAACTGTTTCAAAAGTTGTGTGTAGAAAGTTTACAATGCAAAGACACAAAAGATACACTTGTACCTTTACAATCCTGCCACTATCATTTTTTGTGATTTTTAATACGATGCTCTGCTGAAAAACTTTGGGTCCTGGCATTTTAATTGTTCCTCTGACACACTCCAGCCACCTAAACATTGTTCCAGACCAAGCACCCTTTAAGAACAACGTCAAATGCTGCTGAGCCACCTTCTGTGCAGTTTTTGATAAAGACCAAAGGGTTTGATGTGACTCAGACTTTCATGAACCACCAACCAACTCTAAGGTTTACAGGTCAGAAAAAGAGAAAATGTCCAGTTAGTGGCAGTTCTCTGGAAGGAAAGGCTTTGTTGTCACTCCTGTCAGATAAGAAGGAAATTGAACAACAGAAGACTGGAAAAAAACGCTGCCTGCTCTGATGAGTCTCAATTTATGCTGTGGCATTCGGATAGTAGGGTCAGTATCTGGTGTAAACATGAAAGCATGGAGCCATCCTGCCTTGTATCAGACTGCTGCTGGTGGTGTGATGGTATGGGGATATTTTCATGGCACACTTTGGGCTCCTTAGTACCAACTGGGCATTATTTAAGCACCACAACCTACCTGAGTATTGCTGCTGACCAGGCCCATCCTTTCATGGCCACAGTGTGCCCATCTTATGGCTGCTTCCAGCAGGATAACACACCATGTCCCAAAGCTCACATCATCTCAAACTGGTTTCTTGAACATGACTATGACTTCACTGTACTCAAATTTCCTCCACAGTCACGAGATCTCCAATAGAAGACCTTTGGGATGCAGTGTAACAGGAGATTCACATCATACACATGCAGTTGACAAATCTGCAGCAACTGTGTGATACTATTGTGTCAATATGGACCAAAAACCTGTGAGAATGTTTGCACAGCTTGTTGATTCTCAGGTCTGAAGGTGAAGAGAGTTTAACAGGAAGATATAACTAATAATAAAGAGGCCAGGGAGTTACTGTAAATAACTTTGCTGCTAGCTTTCTGACTTATTCACTACATCAAATCTTTAACCTAAAGAATAAAAAAGATATTGGATTAATTGTTAATGTCACCATTTCACTCTGAAAAAGAGTTCAGGTCTAAGACACACTGGCTTCTCTTTTAAGCCCAAGAAGCTACATCTCTTTTTTACAGTCTGTGTACGGGCCAATATTAAATCACTTTGCATTTTAGCTCTGAGACACTGACCTAAAGGTTAGGCATGCTTTGAGCAAATAGGGATCTGTATAGGATTTGATTACTGATCGGGGAGTCAGGAAAATCTAGAGGGTCAGTCACTTAATTTACCTAGTTTATGATGGCAATATATTGTAAAGGAAAACATAAATCAGACCCCAGGGAACAATTCAACATATACCTCACTTCTTTTAGGTTTTTATTGAAACAGAAACATGCATCAGCCCTTAAATCTACCCCTATAATTTTACCCATAAAGTATATATCTCCCTTTCTGAGTGGGAGGAAATGAAGGCCTGACATATATCGGCAGACATCCGGTTTTCGCCTTTCACTTTTGGCATACTGCACAGCTGCCTGCAGACACCCTGCGCATCTTATGACTGCTGCTGGAGGTGTCGGGAAGGAGGGGAGCGGATATTAGGAGAATACTCTGCATTTATTTATTTATTATTTTTTAGCCCTGGAAAATAAGAGTGATGCTGAGCAGCTGATCTTTCATGTGGGACAGCCCACGGAGAGGATGGCAGCGCTGCCTATAACTGTCACATAGTGCATTTAGTCCTAAGGGATCTCTGTATAGTGGGCTTTTCCAGGCTTAATTCCCCCCATCCACATTAAAATGCAGGCTTTCCCCCACCTTCACCCACGTGGCAGCTCGTTATTTTTCGACTTGTTTATGGCTGAAAAGCACCTCTAAAGACGGCTGTAGAGCTCAGACACCATCTCAGCCCTGACTTATCGAAATTGCTTAAATTATTCCTTTCAAAAGGCTGTTTCCATGAATATCTTTGGCTCCCTCGTGTGTAACAGACAGCTAAATATCCACAACATCAACACTTTCGCAGCAAGGAGGAAGCGGTTAAACATCAGCTCCTTCCGTGAATTTCTACCCAAACACACAAGCCATTACTCGCCTTTCTCTCTTTTGGGCTGATCCTGGTCCTCCGAGTCCTGCTTGTGAGACAGCTCCGCAGGCGCAGTCTCTCCGCCGTGACTGCCGGGGCAGCAGCAGCCGTCCTGGGGTCTGCTCGTCACGGAGCTCCTCCGTCCACGGTGGGCGGAGATAGGAGGGTGGGATGCGGGCTGCGCAGGCCCCAGCCCAGCTACACGAGATATGGATCGTAATAATGAAAACAAGGTGTATGAAAGGGAGTACGTTTATGCAACACGATTACTCAATTACTCAAAATAAGAATGAATAAAACAGTAGTGGATACTGAAGGTTATATATTAGATAGAGTTGTTTATCCTTTTTAAAGGGAGTTCTTCTTCCCCGCCCTTGCCTTCCCCATACAACCCCCCAAAAAACCTTATTAACAATTAACAAGCATACACAGAACGTCAATGACAGGGTTACATAATAGCAGATAAAAGTGGAGGAATAACAATATGAAATAATATAATAGTCACGAGTTACATGAAATTTGTCCAAAATAGAATAAAACTGCCTTTTTATTTTCAAGTTCTTTAATTGTGATGCTGTATTGTTTACCCATAGGGACTGTGTGACTGTTGGGGCTTTCTCACTAATATTGTAGTTGTGTCATGAACCCAGAGGTTTGAGTTTTTGTGGACATTGAATTCTTGGTGCATTTATTATATATGATTGAAATATTCTTTTGTATCTTTAGCATTTAGTTCTTTATTTCATTTCCTGTTTATTGACATTAGTATTGTGTTTAAGGTTATTCTGTATAGTTTCTTCATAACGTTCCTCTTCTCTGTCAAGTTTAAGTGTGTCGGGTCCTGTCTCTGTGCGTTATCACTTCCTGTTTTATTTTGAAGGTCAGTGTTAATGTCCTGTGTTATTTCCTCTGTCTTCCCTGCTTGTTCTCACCTGTGTTCAGCTCTGCTTTGCCTCCTGCTGTCTGATTTAGCGGGTCACCACAGTGGATCACCTGCCTTCATCTAATGTCCTCCTCCACTACATCATGAACCTCCTCTGAGGTCTTCCTCTTTTCCTTCTGCCTGGCAGCTCCATATTCAACACCTTTTATCCAGTATATCCACTATCCCTCCCGTGCACATCTCCAAACCATCTCAGCCTTGCCTCTCTCCTACCCACTCAACCTGACCTGTGCCTCTGATGGACTCATCTTCAACTCTGCCACTTCTACCTCCTGTCTTTCTGTCAGCATCACCATATCCAAACCATACATCTTAGTAGGTTTCATTTACATGTTGTAAACCTTCCCTTTTTTTCTTGCAGCTATCCTGTGACACTCGACTCCACCCACTTCACCCTACCTGCGCTCTTCACATCTCTTGTGCACAAGAGATGTGCACAAGACATCACACTCTTCACAAGAGAAGTGAAGAGTGTGCAGACAGGGTGAGGCTGCATAAATAAAACTGAAGTGAGCTGTACTGAAATAAGGAAGTGTTATGCTGTAGCTGTATTGTACAGTGTACTAAACTGTTAATCTTACAGTAAATTCCTGTGGTTTTAAATGCGGTACATTGGTGACAGTAAGCTACTGTTGATTGGACAACAAATATTGTGGTTTTCTATGAAACATCCTCTTTGTTAATGTGTAAAGAATAAAAAAATGATGGAAATTAAAGACGTTCAAGGTGCTCATAGATGGTTTAAAGTGACCACATGAGTTTGTGCATGGGTCAGTTAAACTCTAACACTTCTATGGCCTCTTTCACAGCATGTTCTACTGATTTTTTATTTTTCCATTTTCAACCTTCCAGATACCGTTTTCTACTCTTTTTCACAATCACGGTCAACTTTGAAAGCATGAAAGAGTGATTATAGCAATTAAAGTAGATACGATTGATCTGCTGATCTGCTGATCTGTAGCAAGTCTTAAGTTTATTATCAAAATGAAAACTTGTGGTTTCCTGGAAGGCAGGGAAACCATGAAACTATAACATGTAAAGTTATCAAAAGCTGCAAAAATACTGACATGGTCCTTTAGAGTCCCTCATACACAGCTTACTGAAACACTGGGTTGTTTATCACCACCCAAAATCCCATGGAGTCAGTTTGAGTCTACTATCAACATGCTGAGTCAAAGTGCCAAAGTGACTTTCCTCTTAACATTTGTTAACTGGAATGGTTTCATCATGATTTTGGGGAACAAATCAACTGTCTGTTAGTAATTTCCTTTAAAAGGACAGAGGGCAGAGGTCACCCTGACCTTTCGCATTTTCATAGATAAACAAGCTTTTGTTTAATTTATTTTGGAAGTATTGCAGCATTAATACCCAGCTGTGTTTGGGAGAGATAACAGCCTCAGCAGGTACGGGAGAAGCTGGCGGATGCTATTGTACTGTATTCTGCCAATTCAATCCTTTGGGTTTATACTGTTTTCAGTAATATGGTGCCAAGAAAATAAAATGATGCCCATTAGATAATCTGGCAGAGGAGAAGAGTCCCAGGAATGCTGTGACTCTCACACACGTCTAACAGAGAGTGGCCCAGAAAGAGACTTTATATGACCTTGACTTATATTTCTTAATCAACCTCAAGCACGCCTATAATTAAGGAAGTAAAATGTGTTTGCTGTACAAAGGGCCTAAAACTGTAAGCATATCCAACCTCTGAAAGTCAGGTTTCCAGTGTGACAGTCTGGTGTGACGTGGGGGTTTTCTTTTCTTTTTGCTGTTTTTCAAGTGAAAGGTTAATAAGCAATAACATTAAAACCACTAACCTCAGAAGTTAAGAGCATTGATCATAGTTATTATATGATGTTCTGAGTGCTGGCATTCCAACTTTGATACCCACCTAAACACTGTTGCAAAGCAAGTGCACACACTCCTAGTTGAGGCAGTGGCTTCATTCAAGAGCAAATACATGCTCTTCACTCACACTTCACAGCAGGCAGAAAAATGTTTACAGCCTGCTACAAAAAATATTTTGGTCTTTATGGATCAACAGCTTTAGGGTGGATGATCTTTGTTTTATAACTCACACACTGGGATACTGCTAAGGTTTAAAGATAGAGGAATAACTGCTTTGAATGACAAGTACACACATTTGATAACTGGAATCATTGAACTGAACCTCTCTATTTGTGCTGTATTTTAATTTCATTTATATTATGGCCTGCCCCCGCGACCCTGAATTAGATAAGCGGATGAAGATGGATGGATTATGGCTTGCTGGATGGTACAGTCCATCCAAGAAGTATGTGCTCCAGTTTTGGTGAATGAAATTCTAGTATTATATTAGACTGTTACTTAACACTAATTAGCAGGAATCCGTGTCTATAAGATGCACCTATACAGTTTATGGATGCAGCATGCTAACCAAACCTACTAGTATGAGATGATAACTGAGGACTCAACCCTCTGGTCTAAATACGGTCACTTCTAGCTCCAATACATCATGTGGTGGTCACAGACAGTGTAAAGGAAGTAGCCACCATGATGCCACCCATCA
Source organism: Cichlasoma orientale (assembly GCA_034780415.1). NCBI lineage: Eukaryota > Metazoa > Chordata > Actinopteri > Cichliformes > Cichlidae > Cichlasoma > Cichlasoma orientale. Next base: position 15,986 of record JAVDPK010000578.1, read on the forward strand.
TGGTGGTGAGTGAAGCCCTGCTGAGGCCTCGAGCTGAGCATTTTTGATATCATGATGTTTTGCAAGGACGTATAACCACAAACCCACTGGCTGACGACTTGTTAAGCTTATTTGCTGGGACTAGTCGTTGGAATGGATAATCCTACTTTCTGACTCCCAGGATAACCATCATTTACTAAATGAAGTTCAATATAACCAGAAACTAGTGACTGAGAGATTAAAGTAATTAGGACAGTATTTACTGAGGTCATGGAGAGAGGCAGTTTTCCTATTGACATGTGACCACTAACTATATGATGTTTGTCTACCATTATTGATGTGTGACAATCATGGTTACAATGTAGGATCAAATGAATAGTCACTTAGGTAATGGTTGCTGGAGGTTGGCAATCATTGAGCCACTGACCCCTTGGCAACCAAGTGTCGCTAGGGAATAAATGTGTCCCTAGCTGGTTGGCAAAAACCTCCTTGTGATTGCTTTGGTTGCTAGCGTACTGCTGCAGTCGTAGCTTGAATGGAAGTGATGGACTTGTCTAAAAACACTGCCCAGCTACTCTCCGAGCTGTAGTGAAACTGTGAAAAGTGCAACAGAAACCTGAAGTAGAGAATGTGTGCGTGTTAACTAGTAGCTAATGAGTATTTACAAATAAACATGAAAAACTATAGGCAACCACGGCAATCTGCTAGCAACCAAAGCAATCACTGCAAAGCAGTGCAGAACCTTTATAAGTTATTATACCCAGTGAGAGCCAGCAGCCTCCAGGAAACACTGCCATCTACTCAGGTAATACATGCTTCCTGTGCAACCAGTGCTTCTATCATTTCCAATACGTCAGAGATCTTGAACAATATGCGCATGACATCATGAGAAACCTCAGCAGACTTCTATAGCAGAAGTCCATCTGCAACTACAAGGGTCACCCCCTGCTGGCCATTAAACAGAATGCAGATTTAAGGGACTTCTGTATTCCAATGTTCAATGTCAACCCAACATCCAGACTCCACATAGCCCAATCAGATTGAAGGGACACCCAGAAAAAGGCTGGCCTATGGAGGGCCTATTCTCCAAAACCCAAAGAATTTGCTGCCAAAGGCTCATTTCCAGAAACTGCTGGAAACCTGCTGTGGTCCCATGTCCATGCCCAGACTGATCAGACTGTTTCGTCAGGATGAAAGAGACCTAGATAATACTAGTTAGGTGGTTTTAATGTTGTGGCCAATCAGTGTGTCTTAGGCTTTGGTTCAGGTAAACCCTTTGTAAACACTCAATTTTCTAAACTTCTCATTATGCTATTGTTAAAAACTTCACCTTGTTTAATTTTTTAAAAATCCACAAAGGAACCAATAAATAGTCAGTGAGCTACAGTTTAAAACAGACACATTTTATGATTAAAAACCAGACTGGGTTTTTGTTAAAATTGTTACACGTAAAGAAACATCGGTAGACAAAATTCAAAAAATATAAAATAAATAAAAGTGAAACAATCGATCAGACAAAATGTTTTGTCGGCTTCCAGACATTTCTCCACAGTCTCAGTTGACGATATTCACATTTGACATCAATACTGTTGATAAATGAACACAAAGTAAGTTAATAGGTGACATTATCAATACGTCTAAATGAGTGTACAAGTGTGCATGTCCACAAACGCATGCAGGTGTTTACAGATTAACTGGCAAAATGATCCATGAAATTTAAAAAAAACTTTTTCTTTTCTTTTCTTTTTTTGTTGCTTGTTGACCTGCAGGTCGCATAAATGCTATATAAACCAAGGTTTGGGGGCTAGGTTGAAAGGTCTGCAGTCTTATTGGTTGGGTAATATGTGTTTAAAGCTAGCTATTCTTTCTACCGTTAAAGTTAAACTGACGTGACAAAGATACAAAAATGACAAAGAAATGGAACTTGTGAGTAGAGAATATATCAAGTTGTAGACCAACTGTTCCACATAATAAATCTACACCTACAAACCACAGAGCCATGCCTTCCCTCTGCTTTCCCCACCATGCATCACATACAATTTGCACTAACACAGAGGTCAGACAAAATCCAGTACACGACATCTCTAGTACAATGCATGCTCTCATGTTTTCACGTGCCCAAACAATAGAGATATATTTTTTGCAGATTTGTTAACATTGCAGATTATTTGTAGAGTAACTATTGCAGGTAAAAGTAAAAACTAGTGGTTGAAAGTTGTCTTTCTTAAAAAAAAATTAGAGAAATTATTAATTAATATTAGTTATACTGTAGAATTTAGCTAGGTCAGAGGTTCCCAACGTTTTTGGTTGCATATTTTCATGGTTTGTACCCATTTCAAACAAAACGCCAGTGTGGCTAGCTCAGTGCTAACATTACCATGCTAACACAACAGTAAATAAAATGCTGATATAACTGGTTTAACACAAATCTGGCAATTAACAATAATAAACAAAATCATTACTGTGCCACTTTCTGTTTAGAAAACATCTTCTGGTCTTTTTTTTTATTTTGGAATTTTTAAAATTAACAATTATATTTTAAAACATTAATTTGTCATCCTTGCTAGCCGCTAGCATCAAAACGTGAACACTGACAATAACAAAATGTTGACACAATACCTTTAATGTAAGGCTGACAATTAATGAGCAAAATAATTATTGTGCTATATTCCATTATGTTATTGTTTTTTGTTGTTTGTTTTGGGTTTTTTTCGGGGGGGGGGGGGG
>JAVDPK010000578.1:18701-28789 GCA_034780415.1 Cichlasoma orientale
CACATGTAGCGAAATTTAATCGCTTCAAAATGCTAATGTCTAATAATATACAAGGTAAAGATGGCAATAATCAAACTATTTCAAATTGCCAGTTTTGTTTTCCAACAAATATGGAAGAGAAAATTTTAATGTTTTCTCTTGTTTCTTAAATCCAGTGCAACTTTTCCGTTTACAGCAGTGATGAACCCAAACTCGCTCCTTACCAGTCTGGTGCGTTTAGTTTGGCTCACAGTAATTTTTATAGTGTAATTCAGCTGTGTTACATTTACATCTGATGCTTACCACGTTATCACGTCTTTTAGCGGGTCATCTGTGACCTTGACCCCTGTGGTAGTAAAAGGGTTAAACACCAACATTTGCAGTCTATAAACTGAACGAGAACCATATTGTTCGGAGGCTACGATATAAAAAAAATAAAAATAAATAATGACTGAAGGAAAATCTAAAAAAAAAATATCTGGAGTTGGGAACCACTGAACTATGCAACCATGATGAGACCAAACCAGGGTTCACAAGGATACATTAAGTGCTCTGAACGTTGATTACAAACACCTAAAGGGGGACCTTTGTAGAGAGCTTCAGCATGCAAGTCCAGGAGAAAAGCAGCTGCCACATTATGGCAAGTTTGAAGGGAAATCAATTTCCAAGTGCATTTCTGGAGTTTTACTAAGATATAAGCAGAAGAGGGAAACCTGCCTGGACTGGACCACCTGTTGTCCACTCCACCAATAATGCCAACATACCACCACAGCAGATATTTTAAATCTCCAGGAGTGTAAGGGACTGTGGTTGGATTTAGCTCTAAAGCAATGGCACAAAGAAAGCAGCTGTTTGCAAATTTATATATAATAAAGTAATGCCAAGGGTAATGGTTCAGTTTGGCTCGCCTCTTACTGAAACACAGTAAAAACCAAGATAGAAAGAGTACCCTTGATACCTCAGGTAGGTGCCTCCTGGCGTTTTTTTTTTTAAAGGTATGAGAGGCACGTTATGATAAGAGGGGAGTACAACTGTGCACAACACAGGTCAAAGGCACAACACTGGACACAGACGAAAGGAAAGGACACCCAAGGTGCTTTGAACGGGCCCAGAGAACAACAAGGGGGGAAATAAAAGTGCTCCTGAATGACACGTTTGGGCATTTTTAGCTGCACAAAGTCTGCTCATTATTCTGGTTTATAGAAGAAAACGGCACAACACACACTCAAGACAGGAAAAAACCAGGGAGCATGATAACAGCAAAAGGTACCCTTTTTCCCCATTAAAATGCATTATTTTTCTTCATGCTTGGTACAACATAACTGCATCAAATAAGTTCTTTACAAAGGATGGGTTATCAAAGGGGTCAATGTCAGTAAACGTGTCGCGAAAACAACTGAGCGCTCCTCAGCTTGGATTGAAACGTGAACGAGATGATTCTCAGTTCTCTTTCTGATATGTGTAAATATGGCTCAAACTTTGCATTGAGTTGCTCACATTAACAGGCTGCATTTACCCCAGATGGTGAAATGATTAGTCACCGACAGAATAAATAAATCTGAGTCACTGATGAAGCAGAAATCCTAAAGAAAAGCATTTTTTAAATATAAATGTGACTGTAGAGCTCGTTTTGACAGGGCATGTCAACCCTTTTTGTACTTCTGGATACTAGAAATGTTTGAAAATTGTCATTATGAGACAACGTTTGCAAATTAGAGATACACAGATCATATTAAATCCACACAAATATAAAAAAGCAGAAAATTAAAAATCAGTGGCAATTTCTGCTTGATAAATGACTTGGTATTCAACTGGCAGATTGAAGGGGACTTTATGTGCTTTTCCTCATTTTTGCTCATCTACATATGATTACGATACTGAAATCAGCACATGTACAAATAATCCCTGTGAGCCACAAGTTTGGTTTCATACAGTTTTTTCTACTCTTGACCCTGTACGTCAGTCAGTTTGGATATTCCTAATACGATCGTCAGGAAGTTTTTCCCTTTATGAGGGGCAGCCAATCACAAGAAAGTCAGCTTCAAGTGAGGGATATGCGACCTAAAACAGTTGCAGTTCGAGGATGAGCTGAGGGGCTGCACCAAGGCCCAATATAAGATAAATAAGGATTATTCTGAAATGTGACTCATGCAAAGCTCAAGGATAAAAATCTATAGCTGGAAACTAGCAGAACAGGTCCCCTTTCACTTTTCTGTCAACTGACAAATCACCATTTTAGCTCCAGTACAAGCCAGTTTGACACTTGTGTACAGATTAAAGCTTGACTTATACTCCTGAATTAAATCTATGTAGACACTAAGCTGTTGTTAGCATTCATAGTTGTGTGCTGGAGGGGTTTGTATGCCACTAATGTGTTCCTCAAACAATGGCAAGTGAGACTGAGTTAATTATGTTGGACTTAGAGCTAATAAATATTAAATTTACTGAGTCAATACATGGATTGGCTGAGCTATGAAAACAAGAAAACGGCAGATGGCTACGTGGGCAGATTACTGGCTAGTGCATTAGCATTGTAGGCAAGTAGAACACAATTACGGTCCATAATGTGCGTTACCTTTGCAAAATCAATATGATGTATTTACTACCAAGCAGTTGCTGTGGTCAGCATTGCCATGAAGTACAGTTACAGCTGGCATGGAAGCATAAATCAAGCTTACATGTGATATTTTCCTTTCATCGCAGAACTATAAATGGGGGCAGAAATTGTGAAATCTGGCTTATACAGAGTATATTTCTATGTTGTTGTAGTGTTTTTGAAAGTGTCAAAAACAGCACAATCACATAGCAACTTAATGTTGAGCACAAGAACAACATACTTCAGCCAAAAACCTAAGGCTTCACTCTCGAGCTCCGAAAAACTGAATTCACTTCCCATCCGGCAGCGTCACTTCCAGCGTGTAATATTCAGGTACCTCGGGGCTTTAAGCGTGAGCGGTACAGTGTAGCTTGCGCCACGGTTGCTACAAGTGCTGCAGAGTGTAAGACAACACAGTCGTTTGGGTGTGGCAACAAGAGGCAGCTGCAAAGTGAGCGAATATTGGCAAAGAGAATAGCACATGGCCAGAGAGGGAAGGGTGCTTCAGGGTTTTGAGGCAGCATACAGACTGGCCACGGTCCAACCCCAGTCACGCCACGCTCGCTTGGACAAATGGCAATGACAGCAGTTTTCCTTATCCCTAATTACAATTTTAAGATATGCAATAGATCAAAGTCGGATATTTAAGAGAAAAATTACTGACGTTATCTTTTTTTTTGACGAACATTACAGAAAACGTGCAGCTGAAAAACTGGTGATGTTTCGGTCGTGAACAGAAAGCAGAGAGGCACTGCAAACACAAACTCACACCCGTGTTAGCGGGCAGGAAAACTGATATTTTCTCCATCGTCTCAACCGACTCAACCACCAGAATATGTGAATATATGACAACTATGATACAGAAATCAATAATTACACCATTTGCATTCAAATTTTCATATAATTTCATCATGTAGCCTATATAGATTTATATAGATTCCTCACATGCCTTGACAAATTGTACACTAGTGTAGGTAAGTCTTTTTTTAGTCATTTGTTTTCTTTTTTCTTACAGATCAAAAGTAGCCACTGGAGATTTCGTGGTTGGCTGAAGAGATGCTGCTCCAGGTTAGCTCATGAGGAGCGATCGGTCCCTGCATCATCCGCCTGCGACTGCTCTGTCTCGCCCTCCACCTGCAGAGGAGTTGATGCTCCCTCCGTCAGTCAGTGGAGTGTTTTCATTCCTTTATGTCTTTGAGAGTCCTGAGGAGGTTTCTGCTAAATCAACAGCCAAATGTGTAAGCCAAGAGGAAGTATCCTGTCTGATAACAGCGATGAAGATCCAAAATGAAGATGCAGATGATTTCTGGTAGCTCCGTCCATCCAACTGAGAGCAACAAGAGGCTACAATCAGCAGCGTAGCCTGCGCCTCTGTCACACTGACCATTAAAAAGCTGTAACGAGCCTTTCACCTCTCATTCGAAGTGGAGCAGAAGAAATAATAAACCAGTGCTGAAGGAGAGGTAAGGCGCCAGGCAGCCCCCACTGTGGAAAGGCACACCAGAGGAGAAGGGAGTGGGCTGATGATGATGATGATGATAAAAGGTGGCAGGAGACTGATGAAAAGTGAAGAAAATGTTCATGTGGTTGATGCTCTTAAATTGTTGTTAAGCTCAGGATCTCTTCACATCCGCGAGCCTCGCTCTTGAAGGATCTGTGAAGGAACAAAAAGGGCAAACAAGACATTTAAGAGAGTTTTTAAAAAGCACTTAAATACTTTTTTTTGCAATAAAAAAAAAAAATATATATATATATATATATATTTTTTTTTTTAAAGTGTTGATAGCAAACATGTTTTTTGTTCTACTCAGTACATGGATTAAATATATCTGACTGTACTGATAGGAACAGTGGTGGTGTTTGGGTTCATGCAGACAGTAGTCTGTAATATTTACTCAATATAGACTCAAGGGTTGTAATCTAGGGCTGCAGCTATTGATTATTTTAGTAATCGAGTATTGATTAGACCATCAAGTAATTGGATAAGAAATACTTTTGTCTTATGAATGAGCAATAATAAATATTCAAAAACAAAAAACACAGGCGTTTAAAATAAGCCGCTTATGTCTAAAATGGAAAACAATGTTTTAAGAGTTTAACTGCATACATCTGCCAAAAGAACTAAACCCTTTCATTGTGTTTGTGTCACAGTAAAATCGGATTTTAAAGAAAACATTTTCTTAAATGCAAAAATAAATAAGATATACACACAGCCTAAAATAAAGCATCAAATAAAATAGCCTTTACTGCCTTCTTGGAATTAATAGGAGACAAAAAAAGAAAAAGAAAAAAAGAGTTCTGACAGCATTTTAACTCCTGGATGAGGGAGATTTGGTGTGTGTGTGTGTACATGTGTGTTTCGGTGTGCTAGTGAGTATGTGTGTCAGTGCAATGAAGCAAAGTGAGCATATCAGCGTTCTCAGAGCTGAGGCCTGTCCTGAGCTTTGAAGCGTTTCCTGCTGCAGAAACTGACGTTCTGATAGGTGTACATGTTAATAATTAATGTTAATAATAATTCAGCATCCAGCCTAACAGCACAGGGTCAGCGGCTCAGAGTTTCACTGGCCTATGTATATTTTTACTGACCTGAGGGGGGGAAAAAAACACTTTTATTTTTATATTTTAAAATATAAATATAATTAAATTAATATAATTAATATTATATGAGTATAAATCTGCTAAATAATGATCTAAACACGGTCTAGGACACCCGCTGCCCCATTTAGACTGGCCCCTGCTTGCTGCAGGTATCACTGCATATGCAGCAGGACGGCTGCCGTCAGCCTGATTTAAACATAATATCAGACTGAGTCAGCAGTTCATCTGCATGTTTGAACTTCTGTAGCTTTAATGGAGATTTTCACTGTGTGGATGGAGCAGCTGCAGAGATCTCGTTTCTTCACACTGGCACTTGCTGATCAGGTGGTTTGATGAAGGACTCCCGCCAGCGTTTTCCCCAGCAAAGCATTTCCTGGTGATCACAGGAACAACCGCTGCTGTTTTGGATGCTAGAAAAACACAGTTTTCTTTCCCTCCACCTGAGCTCACCTTCACTGCTCTGCCTCTTACTGTGTGTAGACCGACTCCACATTAAACTATAACAGCATCGTCACTGCTGCTGTTGAGAAAACTGGGGTCTGCATGGCTTAAAGTTGTCATACTTTTTGTTCACATGTGTGCTCCTAAATATGTTTGAACTGCAGGTCTATTTTTAGTCGCTAATGTGGGTGAAACGCTCGCGTTTACATGGTGAGCTCCACAGAGTCAAAACAAAGCATCAAAGCAAAAAAATCTGCATTGTAATTGAGTAAGTCGAAGAATCGTTGCAGTCCTATGGTAATCCAGCAAATATTTGAGCAGACAGACTGTTTGCTGCAGTGTTTCTACAGTATTTGTCTTCCTGTGCAACTTGCCACTCACTCATGAGTGCCAAGATTTTCTTTTACCCCAATTTATTTAAATGGTAAAAAAAGAAACGTCATATTTCAGATACAAAATAGCCACTTTTCCGAGCAGAAAAAGTGGCAGAAAGGACTGCTCGGCCTTTCTTCCAATGGGCATTTTTCCTTCCAACTGAAAACTTTCCTTTAGAAATAGGAGATGACTCTAAAAGCTACAGCTGAAAAGCTTGAAGAAAAAGAAAGTACTGAAAATTCCATAGAGTGTATCTAAAAGATCTTGGACACCATCTTTTATTGAACATAAAGAACTCTCATAAAGATTTATAAATCCAAATGTAGCCACAACCTAAATCTTAGCCTGCTTTATCACCTATTTTACTCTAAAATCAATTCAATTACATTTTATATATACTATATAGCCCCAAATCACAACAGTCACCTCAAGGTGCTTTATATTGTAAGGTAAACAAGACAGGAAACTGCAACAATCAGGCAATCCCCTATGACAAAGTGCTTGGGAGCACAGCGGGAAAGAAAAACTCCCCTTTAACAGGAAGAACCTCTGGCAGAACCAGGCTCAGGTCGGGGCGGTCATCTGCCGCGACCTGAGCCTGAGGGTGAGGGAAGAACGGGACCACAATTTCCAAATGAGTGCCATGCTGGATGAAATAAGATTTCAAACTAGCGATTAATGTATCTGCAAAGTGTTCACTGAAGTCATAGATCAAATGGGAAGTAGGAATAATTTTCACAAAGGCTTGTTTAGAATGAGGCCTGCCCCTGCTGGCCATTTGAGAGAATGCAGGCTTCACTTTCACAAGCCCAGAAATCTTGTCCATGTTCAATGAAACAGTTTAAAATGAATACTTGGTCTGTAAATGCATTTTATATTTCTATAGAAGGAAGACAATGAAAAACATGCTCTCTTTGATAAACCAAACGGACTCGGTTCCTCCTATGGGGTGAATGAAATCTGAGTCTATTCAGGTATTAAATGTCAATTTATAACCAAAGTGTTCTTGTTTACCAGACTGAAAATAATCTTACAAATAATCTTAAGCACTCAACTGCCATGCAGATAAGCATTATGAAGATATAGAGGAAAACAAGTGATAACAAATTATTCAAACACACAACAGTGGCTCAGAAAAGTTCAGAAGGTTCTCGACTTTTGCGGCATCCTGGCTGCCAGCACACAGACTATTTCTAGCTGAGCTGCACTTTATCCATGCAGTTATATTTAGCGGCTGCATTTGTTGCTGTGTAAGCTTCCACATTAAGTATTTAATACAGCACAATAAATCGAGCTAGAGTACGTATAACATTTGAGCAGACTCACATCAGCCACATGTGGTCACATTCTTAAGGAGTCCAGTGTAAGAAGAGTCAGATTCTCTCAGCTTGTAATAACTTCTTCAGATCTTTCAGTGACCCCATGACATTTTTGAGGTCAAGAAAAAGTGATTATGTAAAAGAAGTAGGAAGTACAGTCGTCCCTCGCTATATCGCAGTTTACTTATTGCCGCTTCACTGAATCACAGGTTTAAAAAAAAAAAAAAAAAAAAAATTTATATATATATATATATAAAAAATTCTGTATCGTGGAGTTTTCGCTATATCGCGGGATTTTGGACTCAGAATTTTATATGTTGTTAAAATTACGTAGGTTTAAGAGTATAGAAAGTGTTTAAGACCATATTGGAGTGTGGGAAGGGTTTTTAAAGCCTTAAAATATATAAATAATAAAATTAAAACTACTTTGTGGATTTTCACCTATCGTGGGGGTCTCTGGAACATAACCCCCGCGATAGGTGAGGGATCACTGTAGTTGCAGCCTGCAGATATTTCTTTTATAAAACGCTTAGACATTGATTCAAACTGTCAGCCATGGTACTTTTGGGCAGATAAATACAAATCTGGTGCTGTAATTCACATCATCAGTGAATGATGTCAAAGATGCCAAGGACTCTCCACATGCATCCTGCAGCCTCTGTGGCACCGTGCAGTGGCATAATCCAGGCTTTAACATACAAACAGGATCTGCTCACTGCAGTTTTTGGCCCTGTCGTGAGATTTTCAGACAAAACCGTAGGAAACATTGGCTCACCTTGGCCTTCTCAGTGGGCTCGATGACAATGCCGTTAGTGGAGTTGTTGAGTTCCCGGGAAACTACACACAGAAATTCCGCCTGGTCCTCGTTGCCATAGTTATATGAGGAGCCGATGCTTATGAGCTGAGGGTTAAAAGAGACAGTTAGATCCTCCACTCAGAAAGTTTCACGCCCTACACGTCCATTCTTACTAATGCTGGCACAGAAGACATCATTTTATCAGTGGCTGATGTTTTAAAACATTTAAAACATAAATTTGTTGTACATCATGTATGTCTGTGTGTTTCACAGCAATTATAAACATTTGGAATAATTTGGCCAATATTATGTTACAAAAAACAAAAATCCAGCTTAGATGCTATAGAAGAATCATAAATAATCATATTATTATGACCCAACCAAAGGACTATTTATTAAACTACATGCCTTAATATTAGCTGATCTCAACGCTGTCCTGGTAATAAACCACAAAGCAATTAACGTCCAAACTGCACTGAGGCTGTTTGAAATAAAAAGATAAAGTACAGAAAGAGTAAAAGAAAAGATGCTTCTCTGTAAAAGAGGAAACTTGTGTAACTGTATGAGGAATTACAGGTGTGTAGCTCACTGTGTAAATTTATTTACATTGTTTCTTTAGCCTTTATTTTTGTTGAAATGCAGCTCTAAAAGTGTACGTTCAGTGAAACGTGCTCGCTGTAATGAGCTAAAGCTTCAGTCTGAACCTTTCTAGTCATTTTTGGTGGTTGTTGTTTTCCAAAAAACTGCTGATTATGGCTAAAATAAAAATCATCAAACAAAGAAATTTTCATCATAAAAAAATAACTGAATGGGTTTTTAGGCCTTTCAGTCTTTGAACATTCAGCCTGCACAAAAGTGATACAACAGATAAAAACAGAGCTCTGATATCAGCAGATGCCATTATCAGTCAGAAAGGCCAATACAGACTAATATCACCGCATCTCTTTTTACTGGCTTTATGACCCCTCTGTTTTTTAAACTAGATCGAGGATGATGAACCTGCAGCTCGTGATCTCCTGTGGCTCTCTGTAGCTTTGACAAAAGATTGATATGAAGGTGGATTTTTTTATTTATCACTGATGAAAGAGTCTTTAAATTCTCAAGCTGAGTAAATGTGCTGTCATGAACTCCATCTATCACCTGCACCTTAATTCATCTAGTTCTCAGTCCCTCAGGTATGCCTTCCAAACCAAAAGATACTAAAGTCACAAAGGAAGATAAGAAAATTAGCAGTGTGTGGACAGATATGTCTGCTTCCACAGCAAATGCTGCTGCTTATGACTCGTTTATGGTTTTGTTGTCACCACACCACCATCACCGATTATGCTGGTGGGTGTGCTGGACTCACTGCAGTAATCTCCTGAAGCAATCAGAGTTTTTCAAAGTTTTCTCTTTCCAAGCATCCGCATCATCTCCCTCTATATAAACTGAGAAACTGAAAGCCCCTGCACTGATGTGTCGGACACAATCGCACACCTGTGTCTGGGTTAGGCTTCAGTCTCACAGGGCTAGAGACTGGCTGGCGAGCCCCTGGTAACCACTGGTCACCAGGGAAATGTGTATTTGTCGCTGGGTAAATTTGACTCAAAGAGGTCTACAGTCCTGCCCCAAGAACCTCCTGACTGCTCTGGGTGCTACTTAGGGCTGGGCCATATCATATCATTCACCATAATATCGGTAAAAAAAAAATCTTGCCCGGTACACCCCACCACGCAGCGGATTATGTTCACGTGGGTCATTCAGCGTTGCCAACTTAGTGACTTTTTTGCTAAGTTGCAAAAAGTGACTAGCGACACATGTAGCTAGTTAGGTGCAAGTCACATGACCTTAATAACGGCAGTGAGTCTTTTTCATGTGTTTGTGATGCAGCCGCCAGACGCTGCATTGAGCAGGTGGGCCCGTTGCTCTGATACGTCAGTGCATATGTCTGTGGATTTACTGAGCTAGCGAGAACCTTTCTGACTGAAGGATGGAATTTTGTTCA
>JAVDPK010000578.1:28889-40039 GCA_034780415.1 Cichlasoma orientale
GTGTTTTGTTATGGAGGAAAAAAGCATTAATTTATTTGAGAAGCATTATTATTTAAATATGCCAATAGTTTATTTTTCTCAATTTTTTCGCAATTTCTCATGTACATCTACAGCTGAATGTTAAAAAAAAAAAGTGCCCATGTGACTCAGAAGTGCCTTTTTGTTTATACCTTTTGCAAAGTAAAAATATATCGTATATCGCCATTCAGCTAAAAAATATCGTGATATTATTTTTGGTCCATATCTCCCAGCCCTAGTGCTACTAGGTTGTTGCCCTTGCCCATAGTTTGCATGGAAGAGGCAGACTTGTCTACAAACATTTGGAAACTGCTGGCAGAGTGGAAACTTGGAAAAGTGCCATGCAAACTGGAAACAGAGACCATCGCTGTGCCGTTTGAAACATGTTTATTTGTGAGACACAAACGTTACTTTGAAGAAAAAAATTCTCCATTTCTGATTTGCGTCACACTTTAAGTTTCACGAGCAGCCGATGAGTCCGACTCTTCCATGCAAACTTCAGGCAACAGTGGCAGCCTTGGAGCAACCAAAGCAATCACATGAAGGTTCGTGGTGCAGAACCTTACCCAGGGACAGCCAGCAACCTCCAGCAACCACTCGCCAACTGGTCGGGGATTACACATTTTTCCCTAGCAACTGGAGGTTGCCAGAGATTCACAAACCGGTCTCTAGGTCTGCGAGAATGAAGCCTTCGAGTTAATTTGCACAAATATGAGTAGAAGTCCTGCAGAGCTTTATAGCATCTGTTTCAAAGTAGGCCTAAAAAAGCTAAAAAATTGTTCCTCCACTTCACAACTGTGAACAAATTTTGTTATTTTAGTTCTATAATTTCATAATGCAATAAATAAGGTATTTTTGTAATGAAAAGTACCAAATGATCTTGAATAGCCCTCTGTGGAGCAGTCACATGGTAAAGACTTTAATTATTTACAGCTATTAGTAATGTAAATGGGTTAATTTATACCTGCCAACTTTATTATAAGGATCAAAGGTGTTTTGAGGCTCTACACAGATGTTTTAGAGGTCAAATAAAATTGGTGAAGGTTGATTAAATACACACCATATGATTACAAATGTACAATACAGTGTGGCACAGTCCCACTGCAGACACATTCAGGTGAAGACCAAGAAAGCCCCTTTAGTACCTGCATGATTAAAACTTTCCATCCCCAGTCCTTCATGTGTGGAAATTAATACCTCAGTGCTGACATACATTTTAGGTCAACTTGAGCTTGGAAACAACTAAAGCATGAACTAAAAGATCACATAATTTAAAAAAAAAAGAAAAGCTGTGTTTCCTGCACCTGCTCAAACTTCCAACCGTCCGACATGGTTGAGACCATCTGTGTGAGTTCCTCCTCTTGGCACTGTAGTACTCGATACACATGCTTCACAGGGCCCTGAGGGACACGGCGAAGACAGACAGAGCTTTATTAACAAAGCATCAACAATCTGCACACAGACGCACTTTTTGTTTGAACACATTAAAAGCTGTTTGGGTTCTATTTGAAAGTCAGTTACAAAGACTTATTTTGGTTTCATGTACCTGAGACGTCCGATTCTCATTGTCCCGTATCCTCTCTTTCACCAGCCTCACCAGGGAGGCGATGTTGTAAAACTCGGCTTCCTCGAGAACACCTGAAACACAAATCGAACGAATGCATTATTTGGTGTCTCAGATGCTGTTCACTGACAGCTTTGCATTATGTTTTCAGTTTTTACCTTCTTCTGCCAGATTCTTATCCATGATCAGTTTTCCATGCCGAAGGTAATTCAGGATAGGGCCGAAGTACGTGGGGTCTCTGTCGATTAGGTAGGCTCCGGTCTCATCCTGTAAGAATAATTGAGTTCAATTTTATTCATATAGTGCCAGTTCCCAACAAATGGTAAAGTCCACACAAGAAAGAAAACCAACAATCAGATGACCTCCTATGAGGAGCACTAGGTGAGAGTGGGGAGGAAGATCTCCGTTTTAATGGGAAGAGACCTCCAGCAGTACCAGACTCAGGGAGGAGCAACCATCTACCGTGACTGTTACCTTAATACTTCCTCTGTCTGTTTGAGATAGTGGGAGCTGCAGTCTAAAGCCTGTTTTTTTGTGAACATGCTTGAACTTCAAAGAAGTAGAACTACTGAATACTTCCTCCTAACTCCTCCAGCTCTTCTGGGGGAACACAGAGGCTTTTCCAAGCCAGCAAAGAAACATTTCTCCAGCATGTCCTCCTGGTCTCCTCCCAGCTGGATATACCTGAAACACCTCACCTACGTGGCATCCTAGTCAGATGCTGAACCACCAAAACATAAAATTCATTAACAAAAGTCAAATGTTAAGTTGTTTTAAAAACAAAACAAAAATAAATAAATAAGCACGCAGACATTCACCTATGACCATGCAGTATCTTGCAGTTTTAAAGAAAGTGATCAAGATTCATACTGAAATCTAGTTTGTGCATAATTCAATTCAACTGAACCGTTGTCTTCATATGCTTTATATTAGCAAGGTAGAAACCTTACAAAATATTGAGGAAAAACCCTTAGTGATCAGATGAATGCCACATGACCAACAACTTGGTGACAGTGGGAAGAAAAAAAAACCTCCCTTTTAACAGGAAGAAACCTCCAACGGGCCTAGGCTCAGGGAGAAGCAGACATCTGCTCCAACCCACTGGGTGATGAGAGGAAAGAGAAAAAAGACAAAACACAAACTACAAGAGAGAATTTTTCCCATAAATTAGTCATTCCTCTTTTCTTTTTCCTTATAAATGTGCCAGTTTTTCTTGTAATTTTTTTTTCTCATCACTTTGCCAGATTTAGTACATTTCCCTGTATTTGTTGCTTATATCTGTAAAAAAAATTTTGGTATATTTGTAATTTTTTCCCCTCATAAATTTCCCTATTTTTTTCTTGTAAATTTCTGAGTTTCTTTTTCTTGTTAATTTTCTTGTTTTTTTCACTCAAATTTCCTTGTTTTTTTGTTGTCGTAAATTTGCACGTTTGTTAATTTAAATTGTCTGTTTTTTCTTGTAAATATGAGCATTTTTTTCTAGTAAATTCTGTTTGTTTGTTTTTTATACCTGAAGAATTGTAGCCGTCATCGCTCAGACGGCCTTTGGATTTTACTTTCAGTAACCCTCATACCCTCAGAGTGGTACTACTAAGGAAATCGTGTCTTTTTTCCTTTACTTTTTCAGTTACGCTGTTGCAGTTCTGTGTTTTTTTTTTTGTGGGTTTTTGTTCCTTTGCTGTGTGAACTTGTCTTGTATATATGCGTGTTTTTCTGATATCCCAGTCACCTTGTCAGAGTCCAGGTCCGGGTCTTCCTGACACAGGCGGAACAGGAAAGATTTGGGGTCTCTGCACAGCGTCTGTTTGGTGGTGATAAAGTAGGTACCGCCGACGTTAAGCCGGACCCAGCGTGAGCCCGGCTTGTCCACCGGCTCGGACGGGGAGCTAGGATTGCTCTTCACCGGGAACCCGAACACCGACCTCCCGCCGCCGCCGCCGCTGCAGCCCGACACCCCGCCCGGGCTGAGCTGGCTGCTCCGCGGCGGAACCATGAGAGTGGGCGACGCCAGGCGCACCGAACCCCGGACGTCGCGGTGCTCGGGCTGCTCTATGGTGCCAGCACCACTCGGTTCCACAACATGCAACTCAGCCATGTTTCCTCTCCGTCTGAAGAACCACTCGCACAGCCGCACGGTGAGCTAACGACACACTGCGGGGAAACAGCCTCCCTGAACCGCCTGGTAAACACACCGAGGATATTTTTCTCCCTCCGACGGGCTGCCTGCTCTCATCGGGGCGTTGCTGCTCGCACTCGACCGCCTCCACCTCCAGGCCCAGAGATTAGGATACAAAAACGACTATGAGAGGCTGCAGGATGGGAGCAGCATCGCGTTTAACCGTTTCTCCAGAAGATAAATCGGTCATTCTCGTCTATTCAAACGTTAACCAGAGAAAGGCAATCCTTCCGGGTTGTAACGTGATTACTGTTTACTTCCGCCGTGTCATGGTTTTTCACAATAAAAGGGAATCCAGCGACCAGAGTCTGAGACGATCAAACACGGTTTTATCTGCATATGTAAAGAAAAAACAAAAAACAAACTGGTGCTGACAGGACACATTTTGGCCTCCTCCCAAAGAAAAGTACCCACAAATGTGGAACAATAATGCTGACAGCACAAATATGAGGTTAAACCTAGAAAGTGCAGTCAAATAATTTTGAAACAATAATCGAGTCCAAAAGGAAGCAAAGTTTTATAACTGAAGAGTATGTTTAATAACTCTAATAACCAAAACAAACATTTAAATACAAATGAAATTTTGGTAAATTAGAAGGACTCTGATTATTAACCATGACTCTGTGTAGTCCAGTAAAAAATAAGTACACCCCATGATCACTGAACCACACTCAGCAGCAATAACTTCAAATAATGGCGTGTTATTTCCAACTTCAGCTGTATGTGTTGATATGCTGTGATTGGTTTTCTCCAAATGTGCTGCTGTATATCATGTTCAGACATCTCCACTGTGGTCTTGTCTGTCCAAAGGAAATTGTTCCAGAAATCTTGTGGTTTGTTCAGATGTAGCTTTGTAAATCTAAGTCCTGCTGCTCTTCTTAAAGAGACAGGGCTTTCTCCTGGCGGCCCTTCTAAACGAGCCATGTTTGTTCAGTCTGTTTGCTTCTGGAAACTTTGTGGCATCATGTTAGCAAACACCTGAATGCTCCAGACCACCAAACTGCCCAAACCTCTGCTTATATAGAAGTGCTCACACTGGCTGATGATTGATTAGCAGCAGCTGGCTCTTTCTGTACGGGGATCCTTTACATTAGAAACTGTGAATTTCTCAGATAGTTTTTAGCTTAGATCACATGTGCAAATAATCAGAGAGGAGCAGATAATAACAAGGTGGGAAGTGGGTCAATAACAGGAAGCAAACTGATACAAAATAATAAGAAATACTTTCTAAATAGAACTGGAAACAAATACCAAAACTCAAAATCATGACGTTATATTCGCTCACACTCTATATGTTTATGGAAGTTGTATTTATGTAATGATAAATGTAGAAGATCATTTGTTTAAACATGATGTCAGATGAGTTTATTTCTCTTATTTGTGTTTAAACTTTGAGTGGAATTTTACTCCCAGTCTGTCAGTGTTTCAAACAGTCAAGAGAAAAGAAATTAAGATGGAAAAACCACATGAACCACACAGGACTGAATGACCTTTAAGCAACAGTTCAGCTGTTTTATTTTTTTACTCTAGCACAAAGGCATGGCTTGTTTTTCTGCTGGGATGGTTCATATTTTCCTGCTCACTCAGGAAACCAGCTTTCATGGAAATGGAGGTTTAGTTTATGAGGTATGGATGAAGAACACCATGGGAGTGAGTGAGGGAGCGAGAGCTCTCACAGTGTTGGTGAAGACATTAGCTTTGACCCGTTTATTGCCTAAAACCCGTCCGTATCATCTCATCGCTCAACATTTGTGTGCAGGGAGCTCACCAGATCCCGACACAGCTGGGGTGAAGGATTATTAGTTCCAGATATGAAATAGTTTATTTCTTTGTTATTATATTATTATGTTTAGGCTGCACATTTACATTCATTTTATAATATTTCACCATTTTCCAACTGTCTATTATTCAAAATAAGATGAGATATTCTCCATTTATCCCAAAAGTTGGTAAATATATATTTTTTTTACAACAGCATAAATGTCAAAACCTATGGAAGCAAACCTGTGTCATCAGGATTTTAAATGACATTGAATTTCTAGAGGAAATTGGGTGGGGGGGGGGCTGCTTGGGATTATTTTAGGTGTTTTGTAGGGTTTAGGATGGGTAGATGGTTTCACTAGATATGGGTTTATGGATATTGTTAGGTGATTGTTAATAAGTGCTTGCGCATTTTAATAGCTTTTTTGGAAATGAAAGATTTGTAGCAAAGTGTGGCTCATCAGCAGCTGGATATAAAAGGAGCTGCTAATGACCCAGTCTGGTGGCGTTTCCCTCTGTACTTTGTTTGGCTTGCTGGAATGGGTCACACCTGCTTCACAAGGCAGCTCAGTGGCGCGGTGGTGAGCACTGCTGCCTCACAGCTAGAATGATATCCAGAAAGTCTGGGTGTGATTCTGGGCCTCTCTGCGTGGAGGCCAAAGTCCAGTAACTGCAAGTCCAAAGACATGCAGTTTAAAAATAGCTCAAAATAATAAATGCGAACAAATATACAAAAGAGTAATTGAGAGCAGTTAAATAGAAAAAGAAGCTAAAACAAAACAAAGAGCTCAACAAATAAAAATCAATATCATATGATACAATCATGTATCCACTATATAAATAAAATTGAATTCAATATGTGCACCTTAAACACATATACATTTTGATTGGCTAATCCTTGAATGCATTTCTGCTGCTCACCCACACCAAGGTCACATTTTTGAATTGATGGTATTAATGGAAATGAAGGGATACCTACATATGTGGGTTATTATTATTGTGAAACTCGTCTGAAAGGGGTTAAACCCTGCAGGAAACTTTATGATATGATTAAAAGGTGACATGTTGCATTTGTCTTCTAGTTTCATTGAGGATAAATCATCCTTTGAGTATGGCCATCTGAACCAGCAGTGATAAGGCCGCTGATGAAGCAATATCTGATCCTGGTCACTCACAGTATCTACTGCTGAAGATGCAAACCAGAGGGTGGAGGAAGTCTCTTGAGACTGGAGTGCTACATCTCCTTCGTCAGGGTGAAGTTGATTTGATGCAGTTTATAAATTCAAGTGGGACACTTGAAAGCAATACCAACCCTAAAATTTGATCTGCTTCCAAACTGTCATCAGAATTTGTTGAAATGTGAGAGACAATGAGACAACCCCCAAAACAGGAATGGTTTACCAGTGGAGGTCGCTCACATTTCCCCCTCCTCATCTTTTCTGACTGTTGTTCACTAGTTCTGCATTTGGCTAGGGTCGGTGTCACTGCTGGCAGCATGAGGCCATACCTGGACCCTACAGAGGTTGCACAGGTAGTCCAACTCATCCAGGAGTGATGTATAGTTATATATACATCACTGTTTTAAATGATAAAAAACAAACAAACACAGCACTCAGCTTCTTGACTGTGTGACGATCACTCCAGCACTGCTTGGAATTCTTTTTTTTTTTTTTTTCTTCTTTATAACTGATTAAAAAATAAATGCCATCAAACTGATGGTTTTCCACAATAAAAGCCTCAAGCATCAAACCTAGTAATGCACAGCAGCTGTGGATGGGATGAGGATGAATGGTACAGCCCAAGAGGCAAAATGCTTTCCCTGAAGGTGAAGTCACTCGTGGATGTTTTTTAAAAACTACATACACTGTGATGGATGATGAGTTTTTGCAGTGACCTGGTATAGACAGCTTAAAAATACACACAGAGCATTTTGTTTTTCATTTTGTAATGGTTATTTTAATTTAGTCCAGTTCAAGTTTATTTATTTAGAGACAAATCATTACTACAGGCACTTCTATGGTAAAGACCACACAGTATCACACAGAAAACCCCAACAATCACATCATCCTCTCTGAGCATCCTCACTAGGCAACAGTGGGAAAGAAAAACTACTTTATTTTTATTTATTTATTTTTTTAAAGGAACAGACTTTCAGCAGAACCAGCTTCGGGGGTGGCAACCATCTGTCACCACTGGTTGGGGAGATGTTACGGAAAGACAAGGAAAAAAAAAATATTGCCTCCCCGTCGGGGAATCGAACCCCGGTCTCCCGCGTGACAGGCGGGGATACTCACCACTATACTAACGAGGAATACGTCTCACTCGAAGCATATGCTTTGTTTCGTAGCAATCACTCTGTAGCTGTGAAGCTAGTTTCTCAGTGCTTAGAGAACTAACGTGTTGGAGTGTTTTCACACTGCGTGTTGTAACGGGAGCTAGTAAGGGTGGAGAGGCTAGCGATGTTAGCTGTTATTAGCACTAGCTATAACCAGGTTAGCTCAGAGACGCAGCCGACAGGATTCGAACACAGCGCCTTTATTTGGCAGAGTCAGTCATACACGACAGGAAAACGTAGATAAAAACCTTCATCAGCTTGTTACAAGATAGAGTCCAGGACTCTGAAAGATGCCGGCTGGGGAGCGAACTAGCGACACTCACCGGAGTGGTCCTCAGTCCAGCATACCATAATAAGGAGGAAGCACCACCTTGTGGCATCACTCAGCATTACAGCATACTACCATCCATACTCTGACGGTTACAATGGGCTTCTCTAATGTCCGACAGACATAAAATTGTGAATTTAATTTTTTTTTAATTTTACCTGCAAACATCAGAAGGAAAAAAGTATCCTTCTCATGAATTAATGCGTTAATGTGTCTCCCTGTTCCTTATTTTCTCAGATAATCCACCGAAAATTAAACACTCACACAACAGATTGAGATCCAAAACAACTTTTTGTGTGTACAAAGAAATTTGTCATATTTTCAGACACATGAACACATCACATCCAGGTGACAGGTTGAATTAGAGCACATATTTATACATGTTTAGACCCATATCAACATGTATGTTTTACGTAGGTCTTTCTGTGTCTTTTCCCCTGGACTGTTGCCAATTTTGAAGCACTAAAGAGCACAGAGGAAGCCTGAGCAAGACGACGTTTGAACCGAGAGCAATGTGGTTACATTCATATGCAGAGTCCATTGAAACACGCACTAACAGACAGTATTAGTAAATAAATAAGTAATTTTTGCAGTTGGTGTGATCACAGGTTTAGGAAATGTTTACAAAAAATCTTACAGGTGAGACTCAAACCGAACAGATTAAGCACACAACACACGTCCGTGAATAAGCATTTATATTTTCAGTATAATAATACCATTCAATACATTAAAATAAATCAATCGGAGATAATATTTATTATACCAAAATATCATTTACTGTCCAATTAAATATACATTAAATTTGTTCTGATGTTGCAAAAACAGTGTGTGCAGAGATTTGTATGATACTAGAAAAGCTAAATCAACTACACTTAATTTACTATTTTTAACTTAAAAAAAATAAAAATGTCAATAAATTTGAACTGAGGTAAAACATAAATACAAATGCAAGACACTCAAAATATTCAATTTATGTAAAATAAATTAAGTGGTAAAAAATATACGTAATTCCTGTCATTGAAGAGACCTTACTTTGACCACATTCCGGTTTGGCCACATAGTTTGAAAGTCTACACCGGAAGTTTGGTAGTATGTCCCTGCAGTTTCTGTGTCTGGCCACTGGAGGACAGTGGAAACTCGTGAATCTTTATATTATTAAACAGCTTGAAGTTACTCGGCTCTTCGCTGGAAGCAGGCGTCATTTTAAAAAGTGTTTTGATGTTTTAATGAAGGTCAATTTGTCATTGTCTTTAAATAGGCTCTAAATGTCGTTCCAGAAGTGTCTGTCCCCTCCCGGACACCGTCCTTCCTGGTGTGGGTGTGGACACAGATGACTACACAAATAATGGAGAAGAAGCTACACAACTCTGCCTCTTGAAAATAGTTTTAAATGTAAATAGTTTCCCCTTCCTTTTCTGGCTGTAGCTTGTAGCTGGCATGCTGTGTCAGGATGGGAAGTATTTTTGGAAAAAAGAAACAAACTCGCGTGACAGAACAAGACAAAGCGATTTTGGTAAGTGTCACTCAGCTAGCTGAGGTGTTAGCCTCGATGCTGGGCGTTCTGAGCTGTAAACAGAGCTAACCGTGCAGAACTCCATATAGAAAAGTGATAATTTTATAACTTTGCTCATCGGGTAGCCTTCAAGGACATGTTATACAGCAAAACCTCAACATTTTTATAATTTTTCAGGGTCTCCTCTTCAATTCTGCATGTGTAAACCTGAAGGATGGCTTCATTTACTTAACCCCACTTGAATCTTCCTTTACAGTGTACGATCCAGAGCCTTAGCAAACACTAATAATCATTCAAATGTTAACACTTTTAACACAGTAGTGTACAGATATTTCTATGCCGATATTACCCGAGGACCCTAACGTAAGTAAAGACAGTGATAATCAGATTATAGCTGCTGTAGTTTTTGCAGACAGCTACTGTATCTAAATCTGGATCGACAATAAGCTGCTGTGTGGTGTGGATGAATGAAGCTTATCTGAGCATAAGCTGCAGGTGCATGGTGTGTTCATGTCTCTCTTTCCTCATTTCAGCAACTGAAACAGCAAAGAGATAAGCTGAGGCAGTATCAGAAGAAGATCAACGTGCAGCTGGAGAAGGAGAGGCTTCTGGCCAAACAGCTGCTGAAGGATGGCAAAAAAGAGTGAGTAAAGAATCAAAGAGGAGTAACGAGTGAAAGCAGCAGAATAATCAGCCAGATTAAAGCTCTCAGCTGTCTCTCACACACACAGTGCTGTGAAAAAGTATCTGCCCCTTTTCTGATTTTTTTTTTTTTTTTTTTTTGCATATTTGTCACAGTTACATGTTTCAGATCATCAAACAAAATTTAATATTAGACAAAGACAACCCGAGTAAATACAAAATGCAGTTTTTAAATGATGGTTTCACCTATCAAGGGACAAAAGTTAACAAAACCTATCTGACCTATGGATTCATTTTCCCAACTCAGTCTGCATTCTTTAAATGTACTTTTTTTTTTGGCCACTGCGGCTTTATTGGCAGTGTACAGGGACAGGAAACAGGAAAGATATAGGGGAAGACACACGGGCGACAGGCCGGGAGTCAAACCTGCGTTGGCCGCACTGCAACGCGGCATATGCATGTGGTCGCCTGCTCCACCACTGAGCTACTCGTGCGCCCACATTCTTTAATTAAAATAGCTTAACCTCCCAAAACTGTGCTGAAATATTTAAAGCCTTGTAAATTTCATTACTCATTTTTATCCAGTAAAGGCAGAAATAATTTTAAAAATGAATCAAGTTGAAAGAAATCATATATTTTATAACAAACTTTTATTCTGTCTGTGATGATGACAGAGTGGGCGGCGCTGATTAAAGGGACTCGTCATGCTCCACTCTGACACTTTCGATCCTCCATCCATCGGATTAAAATGGAGGCTCTGCTCTTTATTTACCCGGTGCCATGGTGAATCCATTGATCATGGCTTTCTTTCCT
>JAVDPK010000578.1:72424-93101 GCA_034780415.1 Cichlasoma orientale
CACACACACACACACACACACACACACACACACACACACACACACACACACACACACACACACACACACAGAGTCATTCCCTGTTCCTCACGGTGTTGATTTAGACATGCGATCCAGGCCGTGTTCCATCATCTATTTATATTCTTTTGTTGATCGTTTCTTTCTTCCTGCCAGCTGGTGGTGCAGCCGTGATGATGCTAGGACGCTGCTAGGAGCGATTCTGCGTGCTTGGTTTGTTCAGCAGCCGATGCTTTGCATAACAGAAAATGCACCCTGAGATGGGAGAGGGGGGCAAGAGGGAAGCGGGGTATAATTAGGTTTGTTTGTCCCTGGAAAGTGACAAAGAAACACCACTATCGCCCTTTGTTCTCTCTCTCTGTGCACACTCAATAATTATGACATCATATTGTAGCATTGCAGCAATGTTAAAACTGTTAGAATCCACAGCAGGGTGCTTTTGATCAGATGTGCATCCAGAGCCTTGCGGAGCTGCAAATCCTTTAATGCATTTAGTTTCAGTCCATTTCCCTGCACGTCCCACTCCTCTAACTCCTCTACGCTGCCAAACTAAACCAACCTCGTCTCATTTGTGCACCTTGAAGCTCTTTTCACTCACCGGGCAGCCAGCCTATTTTTCTTGCACCCCTGTGTCGTCCTGTCCTACTTCCTGATTCCCTCTTTTTGAAATCATGGCGAGGTTTGTGAACCAAGGTGACTATTTTGCGTCAGCTGGTGGGCACGAGCAGGCATCCCGTGTAGCGAGCCGACTCAAAAAAAGGCATCCATCAAACTTTCATGGACCTT
The DNA here is from genome assembly GCA_034780415.1 of Cichlasoma orientale. Taxonomy (NCBI): domain Eukaryota; kingdom Metazoa; phylum Chordata; class Actinopteri; order Cichliformes; family Cichlidae; genus Cichlasoma; species Cichlasoma orientale. The sequence continues at coordinate 73,229 of JAVDPK010000578.1, forward strand.
CCTCTCCCTTTGCAGCACGCTCATTATTGTGCCCTCTGTCCCTTTGTGCCTTCTTCCTTCAGGCACTTTAAAAACACAAGTATCCTTCCTGCCTTAACTGAAGTAGTATTAGATCAAATCAGTGATCTGCTTCTTCTAAATACTCTGAGCCCGCTGTTCTCAGACGCTGTTGGTCCTTAGCATGCCTGCATGATCTGATTTGTTCCAGCACACCAGCAACCCGGAAACTTTGGCCTTACATCTTACCAGTTTTTGGGGCGTGGAAGTAAGTGCCCACTGCAGAGGTCTAATGAGAGCCATGTGCACTCCAGGCAGTGTTTGCAGTTCCTGCAGTGCGGACACAGAACGTACTGTATGCGGCGTTTCTTCAAACCACAAAGTTTCTGCAGTCTGAAAGTGCTCAACATTGTTTGGGCAGTTTCAGCTCATCGTTTCGCTGCGTCACACTGATTGGAAAGCGCTTACTCACCTGCTGCCATATCCCAGGCTTTGATAAGAGAGGCACAATGTTTTATTCACCTCATCAGTAAGTGTGATTTTAATTATGCACTTTTAAAACTTCAGGTCACAGTCATGAGGAATGCTGGTCGTCCCTCACTCCTTTTGCTCTGCTTCCATCCTCGCTGCCTCTCTGGCAAGTTTGAAAAGAAAGTTGCTGAGAGAACATTTCTGCTTTTGAAATTGCTGCTTTGGCCGGAGATGCAGTGAAAGTGAAAGGGCAGCTTGGATTGAGGGGGAGGCTGAGTCACTGCAGAGCCAGACAGTAAAACTCATTTGTTCTTGACTTTTTCTTCACTTCCTAACAAGGCCTCAGGCCCGTGTTTTGTTTGTTCTCATCGTGGATACGCTTCACTGCCCGTGTGCCGCTGAGCAGCACTCGGCCATCTGTCATGAAGGAAACAGATTCATATACTGCTTCATGCGAGATGTCTGAACTGGATATTGGCAGTTTTTCACTGTGCTTTAAGTCAGTGTTGCTCATTTTTTGCCATTTATCAGCAGCCTGTTTTGTTCGTCTTCCCTGTTAAACTCCGGCTGTGACGCCTTCTCCCTGTTAACCTGTTACCAATCTCGCAAGAGTCAAAGCAGCGTCTCATGCTGCTGTTTCAGTGGCAGAGATCAGCAAAATCATCTGAACATGTGATCTGTCTTCACCCTCTTTGCTGCTCCCCCACCCCACTTTGGTTAGTACATCTACAGAACTGGACTTTTCTGAAGAGTTGCCTGTTCACTTTAATGGTTCACTGAATGAACCATTCAGGTGCTTAGGGTGCTTAGTTTCAGTGTTACTTTGTGTTAATGATGGTAACTTGTCGTGGGGGAAGAGTTATCTCCCTGCAGTTCCTCAGGCCTGTGGAGCAGTTTTACTCTTCTGGTTCACCATGACTGCTCTCAAAGCTAATTGCCAGCAGCTAAAGAAGCTTCAGTAAACCCTCTGTACCCCGTGTGATCAGCACAATTAGCACTGAACATGGAGAGCATAGTATTTAGCCAATAAAGATGAAAACAGAGCTGTAGGTGAGTGACCTCAGATTCATGTTGGGTACATCAAATGCTCAATTTATTTATTTATTTTTTAAGGTTACAACCTTGCGCAAAATCATTGAAACTCATTCCTCCTGAAGAGTTTCTCCCCACAATGACAAAGAAAATAAGAATCTTAGCTAATTTACTTTCTTTGTGTTTCAAAGTTTATTCTTCTATAGCTTCTTTTGTGTATAAATATATTTGAAGAAGCATAATGGATGTCCCCTGCAAGCTCTAGATGGTATCTGCTTATTTAAGTAATTCCATTTGTATATGTAACTGGAGCTAGGCCATTGTGTCTAGTTGTGCAGCTATTGATGATTTGTTAGAATTTCTGGGACTGGCCTCTGAGATTTGATGACCACCAGTGAAAAGTCAGGAATTATTTTTGGTCACAAAAGCAATTAGCAGGAGCAGCGTGCTGGAGTTCAGCAAGTGTTAGGCAGACAGAGGGAAATGGCACGGGGTCCAGGTCTGCCGCTGAGCTGAAGGACTCAGCGGCCAAAAGCAGGTTTTATTTTTAATCCATACAGCGGGGGAGGTGTGGGGGAAAAAACACCACACACAGACCCTCTCTGTGACTCTTTCCCTCTGTTTCATCCTTCCAGCTCTCATCATGAGGACACGACTCCTGAAATGAATCCTCTGCTCTGCTTTTCCTTGTGGTTGGCTCAGCTGACTCGTGTGTGTGCGCGTGTGTGTGTGTGTGTGTGTGTGTGTGTGCATGCCCCAGTAAAGAGCAGAGCTCTGTCACAGTTGCTCATGTCGGTGTTTGTATCGGTATCTTTCCTGTTTCTAACCAAACATACCTTCTTTCTTCTTTCCTTTTCCAGTCCATCATGGAGCAGTTTAACCCCTGCTTACGGAACTTCATAGCCATGGCCAAAAGCTATGAGAAGGCGCTTACCAGTGAGTACACCAACCATTTCTTGTTTTCTGTCTGTCTTTGTCTTTCATTCCTCCACTTGTCCAGGCAGAGGGCCAGCTGACCCGACGCTTGGCCGTGCTTCTAAATCCTCCTGACTTACCTCGAGTCTGGTTGGATTTCAGGCTAATGATTTTCATGTGTTGTTGTCAAGCTTACGATCCCCTTCAGAAGCCTATGAACTACACACACACTAGCTTCTGCCTATTTGATGATGTTATTGAGATGGTTAGTGCTGTCCTGTGATGATGTCTACGTGTCTTCCTCCTTTCTGTCCTGCAACACTTCCTTTCATCATTATCTTAAATGTCCATCTCTACCTTTTGTCCTTTGTCATGCTTTTTGCAGCGTGTGTGTGTGTGTGTGTGTGTGTGTGTGTGTGTGTGCGTGTGTGTGTGTGTGTGTGTGGGGAGGGTGGGGCAGGCAAAGAGTAAGAAAGTCTGTGAAACTGAGGTGTACATTCAGCCAAGGTTAAAGACAAAGCAGTGGAAATGTCCTGAGGGAGCTAAGTGGGACAGGAAGAGTCGTGAGAATACCCCCCCCCCCCTCCCCCCCACGAGGCCCAAGAAATGAGAACGAGCAGAGTCGGTATTCAGGACAAGACTGTAAAAAAAAAAAAAAGTAAAGGAGAAGGCTGCAAGAGAAATGTTCACAAAAACAAGGCAGTGGTTCATATTCTCAGCTTTATTGGTGTCCTAGAGAATGTCCCGTGGCTCGTTCTTCTTCATGAACTTTGATTAATTAAAGTTACACAGTCGGCACGGATAAAGAGATTTCACGCCTCCAGGTCAGGCCGATAACGCTTGTTCTGATGCCTTGTACAGTATATGTCTTTAGATAACAGATGCCTCCAACCAGCTCATTTATTGATAAGAAAACCTTCCAGCTCTGCTCTTAGATGTCACTCTGAGGAGGAGGAGGAGGAGGTTATCGGGAGCGTATCATATCTTCAGTGATGGTGCAGCCTTGCTTGGTGTGCTGTGTGCCGTTCTGAGCAGGGCTCTCCTTTGTGTGCTTGGAGGGAAAATGCAGGGAAGACTCAGCAGCCTGCAAGAACAATAAAGGAGGCTTCACTCGAGTCTCATAGATAAGGCTAAAAATAGCCCTGCGACTCTCTGAGTGGGGATTACACTTCATCAATGCCAAGCAGCAGCACAGAGGCAGAATTCAGAGTGGGGCTGGGCACCCAGCAAGCATCTACTGTCACAGAAACATGCCAGTGCAGCCCCTCCCATTCTAGGACTGGGGCGGCAGCTTCACATCCCTGCAGACCGTGAGGACCAGAGTGATTCAGGGAGGAAGCTGAATGTCTGGTGTGGCTGGGGATGTAGTGCTTAGCCACATTCTGCATTTTTTTCAAATCTCAGTTGCAGCATGGTGCAGGGCTGCATGGCTGGAACATGCTGTGTTTATGAGGAGATCTACACGTGTGAAATAAAACAGAGGAAGACTTGTTGGTTAAACCTGGGCTGAGACTCAGTCTTTGTTACAGCTACGATCGTAATCGATGATTTGAGTGGTCAGCTCGACTGTTTGGAGAGATCTCACAGTCTGAGTGGAGGCTTTGGGAGTGCAGTGATCTGTGCACTGATCTGTGATGGGACAAAGAGGCAAAAAAATCTTAAACTGGTTGTTTGGTTCAGTTAACATAAAACATATTAGAAGCATAACAAAGCATCAATAACTGTCCTTTTCCCAAATGTAGCCCGTTTATAACCACAATGTTTAGCTGAACTTCATCATCATCGTGAGAGGAGATTTGAGGCTGTGGAAAGCTAGATAACATCACCATGGGTTGCATAGCACCAATCTAAGCTGGTTTAAGCCTGTTTCTTGTTTATGTTTCATCTGTATTGGCTTTATATCACTGTTCTAATCCTCTGCAGGCAGACCCTCCTCCTCTTTCTTCTCTTCCTTTCTTCTGCTTCCATCCCTCTCTGTCACTTTCTTGCTGACAGACAAGCAAAGCATCCCTCAAGCTAATCCTGCCTCACCTGGGCCCGCTCTCCTGCCGGCTGAGATTTCTCTGGACATCGATTAAATTAGCCTCGCTCACCCAGCCGTCTTAGCCTCACCTCCATCCTCTACTTTCATATCCTACCTAGGCTTAACTCGAGCCAGGCTTCAGTAAAGCCGGAAAGGGTCTTGGCCTATCTCTGTCATAGCTTATCAAGGAGGGTTGCACTGCTGTGTAAAGATTTTTGTGGCTTTTATTCATGGTTTTCCTAAAGAAGTGAAGCAGACAAAGTTATTTCAGAGGTCCTCACAAAAGCGTCTCATTGAAGAAATGAAGTATTTGTACAGACTGAAGCCAGACGCTGTCTTAATTTACAGAACAATAACCTGCATGGCTCTGTGTCTCTGTGGACTTCTACAGAATAGATTTCCATTGTTTTCCATGTGGGATATGAATACTCCTCATCTTCCCTCTCTGTCTGTCTCTGGGATTCTGCATGAACCTCTCTGGCAGTTCAAAACACACTCATCAACATGACAGCCTGTAATAAACTCCATCCATATGTATATCCCACTGTCATCATGACTCTCACCCCTGACCTGCTTTAATTCGGTGTTGCTGCTGCTCGAGGCCATCGTGTCCTCGTTTCTGAGCCCTGAGTCACCGCCGTGTCTCAGCTGCGTCCCTGGCTTCTGTGGCGAAGCGCCTCGGAGAATAATGTCTGACAGCGTTTGAATTGTAGAGTGCTTACACATCATTGCTGTGAAAAGTGTTGTCAGCATATTATTATGTATGGGGCTGTTAGGATGTGAGGTGCTATTAGAATTTTAAGGCTTTACAAAGATGCTTTTTTTTCTCTGCTTATGGCATTTAAATAACTCTTATTATCTGTAATGTAATTTTTGAGTTCTTCAAATGGCACAAATAAATAATGGCTCCCCTCATGGGTGTTTTTATTAGGGTTTCAATCATTTTGTGCCACTGCAGCATCTCAGTTTAGTTTAAGGGTGACTGGGTTCAAATATTTATATCCTGTACACGAAGGATAAACTTGGAGTTTTGAACTACCAAAAGTAATTTAACCCAGTCAGCTAGTTTATTATACTAGAGAAGAAGCATTACTCTGTTGGTCTGGATTGGATTAGATTAGATTCGCCTTTATTGCCTCTCTTGGGAGAAATTTGTCTTGGTCGAACGATGGAGACGCGTCACATAAAATTACATTAAATTCACAGTTTCACCTGTTATCATTCAACAGTATAACTGATAATTTGACACCTTTTTCTTGAGTCAGCTCTGATTGTCGAGTGGTTTTATCATGTTTTCAGACAGATACCTGCACGTGAACCGTCTGTAGGCACGGGCCCGTAGCTTCCTGGTTTGTATCTGAGTTATGGCAGTGTTGAGCTCAGTTTTTGGCTGCATAAAGGTAAACGGCACAAAAGAAGAAAGCTGTGACACCGCCCTGCATCAGAGAAGAGCATTTCTGCTGTTCTCCAGGAAATAGTCAGTACCTAATTCAATGATGCTCAGTTTAGAAACATATTCAGTCACGTACAGTTGTCTCAAAATGCAGATTCACTGTTTTTCACATGGTCTATTTGTGCTCGTTGTGTTGGAGAAGCTGAAACACAGTTTGCATATTTCATAGGCTTGTTTTAAGTGGACAGAAGGATCAGCTGGTGCGGATGTGTGTTAAGTAGTAGGACAGATTTTAGGCTGGGTTTGGGCTGTCAGTGAACAGCCTCCACTCATCTGCAGTATACTCACAGCCCATTGCACCCAAAAGACCTTCAACATCAACACAACAAAGTCGTCAAGTCAGACATCTCAAAGAATGGAAGAAGATGCTTCTCATGGTGCCTATAAAAGAGAAGGTGCTTCCTGGAGCCAGGAGGTTTTTCTTACTGAGCCTAGACCCAAGCAACTCAGCCGCTTCCTTTGGCAGATCTGAATCTCATACTAAGTCATTTAACTGGGAACAGATGAGCTTCTAGAAGATCCATCCATCTTCTTCCACTTATCTGGGGCTGGGTCATGGGGGCAGCAGCCCAAGCAGAGCAACCCAGACCTCCCTCTCCCCAGCCACCTCCTCGAGCTCATCTGGGGAAAACCGAAGTGTTCCCAGGCCAGCTGACCGATATAATCCCTGTCCTGGGTCTGCTCCGGGGCCTCCTCCCAGTAGGACATGCCTGGAGCACCTCACCCAGGAGGCATCCTAGTCAGATGCCCGAACCACTTTTGATGTGGAGGAGCAGCAGCTCTGCTCTGAGCCCCCTCACCCTGTCTCTAAGGGAGAGGCCAGCCACCCTTTGGAGGACGCTCGTATCCGACACTGATATCCAAGATCTCATTCTTTCAGTCGCTACCCAAAGCTCGTGCTTCACACTCAGTTCAGTGCGAGCTGGAGGCCTGATAAAGCCAACAGGACCACTGCTAGAAGATGGATCTTCAAATCACTGGAACATTGTGCATCTGGAGACAAAGCATCATCAGATTCTCCTCTCTCATCAACTAAGCCAGTAAAAATCTGAGGTGGTGTTAATTCTGAATGTGGTGCAGGTCTTATTGCTGATGCCAGGTTAGGGGAACTGATAACTTAGTTTTGGAACTACATCCAAAAATATCGACTAACAGAAGTTGCAGTCCTCAGTCTGAGGCTCCCGCCATACCATTGGAATACCAAAACCCAGGCTCTTTCTCTTCCTTTAGTCCACACTCGGAGGTTTGATACACGCCCGGCAAACTGAATGAGGGATCCATGGCTCGTCTTCCATCCCAAAATAAGCAAAGCATGCCTTTTTCACAAAATCTGTTATGCTTTGTAAGCAACCCAAAAACGACTGTGCACAAATACGATGCAGGGCGCTGTTAATGATTTTACATTAAGTAAGACGAGACGTTTTTCTTTATCTGCTTTTCTGGCAGCATCACGTGAATAAAACCCTCCAGAGGCTCAGGCCTGGATGAACTTCCTGCAGCCGCGAGTCTGCTTTGGTCCGAATGACGTTAATTTGGCGCGCACATCCACGTGCCCGGGTGCTTTTACATAGATCCATGCTTTGCCTCTGAGAACAGATGCTGTATAAACTTTAGGTTTTTAAAGGCCTTAAGCATGCAGGATCTCTTTTGAATAACCGCTGCATGAATTTAATTTGAATAGTAATCACATTTTAAAATGTAGAACTAAGAAGTTTTGTAAAAGCAAATTACCCACACAGTGGCCTTTAAGGTTCAAGGTCCCTTCATTTGTCATTGTACAACATAGAACAACATAGCTTTGCATGACTGTATAAAAAAACAGATTAAGAGTAATAATTAGGTAAATAGGAAATAAAGTAAGATGAGTCGTCAGTGATCAGCTCCTGTAGGTAGCTCTGCTGCTGTTGGTCTGTCAGCCTGCTGCCTGGATGTTCTCCCCTTTGCAAGAGGAAATGTGGATCTGATTAAAATTGAAATTCCATGTATTTTGCTGACCTAGAATCTGACCCAAAAAGAAATCCTTTAAGACCAATTAGAAACGAAGAACAGCCAAGTAGCATCGTGAACAAATAAGAAAATGCTTTTCTGTAATTTGGGTGAACTAATCCTTTAAACAGGATTATTGCAGAGTAGTTTGTGGTGAAAGGTTTTGCTTTGCTTTTTAACCTGGTGGTCTTGAGATTTCTGTTTCCTGTAGTCGCCTCCATAGAGCTTTTTCTTTTCCTGCCTGGTCTCCATTTCCGCCTGCTTTATTTCCCATGCCCGACCTTACCTCTCTGGGGGAGGGGAGGGTTGTAGGGGACGGTTGCAGAGCTGAAGAAGACATCACTTCAACTCGGCACCCTTGATCTGATGCCCAATGCTTCCATGTTTCCAGGTGTCACATATGCTGCAAAGGGCTACTTCGACGCTCTGGTGCGGATGGGCGAGATGGCCAGCGAAAGTCAAGGCTCTAAGGATCTTGGTGAGTCCTTGTAGTGGCAGTAGCACCCTTGATGGGGTACAGGGGGGTCACACAAGCAGATGATGGATGGGATCGTGCTGTAGGGCAGAAGCAGCTGACGACCAACCTGAAATTGGACACACACATACACACACGCGCACACACAGACATTTTTCTGGCTTCAGAAATGTGTGTAAATCTTCAGAGCTGAGCATTAGCCTGATTCTCCTGCACTTCAGAGCTCCTTTGATACATTATCACCTCCGATTCATATAGCGAAACACATTCTGGTTTGAGAAGAATTAATTCTGCATGATTGTCGCAGCTTGCCCATTTGGTTAATCCCTTGTTTCCTCACATTCAGGAAAGATAAAGGCTTTCCAGTCGTTTTTATTGCACCGCTGTGAGCAAGTAATAATTTACAAATTCACGAGTACACATGGTGAGATGGAATGACTTTCTATTCATAATAAACCCTCAATATATTGTCTTCCTGTTTTGAATGCCACTTCCAGCCAATTTCCCAGCTCGCTTTGCTTTCGCACAGCGTGCTGTCTGGTTTCGGTCAGATCAGTTCTGGTTCTGCTCCTAACAGACGTGCCTGTAGCTGATGGAAGGGTAAAGCTGCTTCATGAAGCAGGACAGTAGTGTGGTCGTTGTAGACCTGGTCACATGCTGGGGAGCGTGCTGAGTCCTGGATCATGGCAGCTTCTTCATTCCTTCACCTTGATGTGATGTAAGATAGCAGGCGTGTACTGAATCAGCAGAGGAGGGGAAGAAAGGATGTAGAGATGTTAGAGGACTGAGATCTCTGAGTCAGCTGAGGAGGATATAAAAGCAGCATTCATTATTCATGGGGAAACTTTTTCTTTTTGGGCTTTCGGGCACTTCTAGAGTTTCATCTGTTCAGTCTTCCTCCCTTTTTCTCTTTGAATAAACACCGGGTGGGGCTTGTGTGTCCGGTGTGAAAAGCTTCTCTCTTTATCTATTCAGTTTCATCTCCATGATTGGTACAATGATCTAATTCAAGTCATTTTCATGTGACAGTGTTTTAGGGGTGAACCTTTTAACAGACAAGCCTGTGATTAACATTAAAAGGCCTTTGCACACTGAGAATATTTTATTACTCCCAACATGTCTGTCAAAGGTTTTTGTAACTCTGATAACTGCAAACATGCAGTACACGATTGCTCTTTGTGCTTTAGTGATTCATTAAATAAAATGCATGTAAAATTGTTGACTTTGTGTGCAAACGCCTTCACAGGATATCCCATCATCCATCTCTGCATTCCCATTTCCATCTGCTTTGTTGCCGTCTGTTTGGTTGTGTAGTCTTTTGTCTGCATGTTTGTTTCTCTTTGGATTTCTTTCTCTGGCAGCCGAACCGTGACTCAGCAGAACCTCCCTCCGCCTCCAGTGAAATGACAGACTAGGCTGAGCAGAATGGATTGATGGCGTCTCTGCGTATCGGCAGTGCTCAGAGCGGCTGTGGTCTGTGCAGGCCGAAGGGGGAGTCGGTCTAATGATGCTTATTGCTTTACATATTCCACTGCTTGCGTTGAGCCTCGTGGCTTCTTTAAATCACCAAAAACAGAAGAATTCAGTTTTTGGATGATTCTGGAGTCACTTTGGGGTTTTCTGTCAGTCTCTTGGTATGAATTCGGGAACCTATGAAGAAATTCTGCCTGCTAATCCACAGATAGCAGTGCGCCCATAGGAGGAGCTGATGTGTTATAAAGCAGACTGCCTCACTCTGCCTGTTGCTGTATAATGAGAGGCTATAGAGACGGTCAGTATAAGTCAGTGTTTCTGTTTTACTCCAGAAGAAGCCGGAGGAAACACTGAGCACCATTGTTGCTCCATAATGTGGAAAAACTCCCAAGCCTGCCAGCTTATTAATTAGCAGATAACACGGATTGTGCATTTGGTTTTGTGTGTGTGACCGACCTGAATTTCCTCAGCTGTCACGTGTCTGCAGCTGTGACCAGAGCCACAAGCACCGAGTCTCAGATAAGCAAATCTGTGAGTTTGTGTGCATGTTTGTCAGGGATAATCACTCATCCGGGCCTTTACCTCACACTTCATAATTAATGAGGAATGAAGGCAGATTTGTAAAATCGTCCAGCTCGTAATTGTTCCTTTAATTGGGTTTTGTTGAGGAGAAAACGTGTTGGCGCCGTAGAGCTGAAAATATAAGAGGGCCAAAAGGCTCTGCCACCTCCGACTATACTCTCTGAAACAATGTCATTAATCACAGGGCATTAAGATGAACAGCAGCTAATCTGAGCAGGGATGCAGAGCTGCATGTGACGGGGTGGAATGAGGAGGAGGAGGAGGAGGAGGAGGAGGAGGAGGAGTGGAGCTGAGGCATTGACCTTGATGGTGAAAGTGAAAAGCACTGGGCTGATAAACTGGCTCACGTTAGCATCTCTGATCTTATCCAGATTAAACGGATCACTGCTGCTCCTCTTAAATGAAAGATGGCATAAACATATTAGAGATTATTAAGCAGGTTACAATAAGTGCTGTTTATGGCGTATCTGATGTTTTAATGGGATTGTGAATTAAGCTGAGTTGAGTTAGGAATCTGTGGCAGTTTTGTCTTGCACTGTAAATAGTGAACATACCTGTAACATGATGCCGTGTTGTCAGATGCGGTGGCACCTCTGCATTATTGGTCACCAGGAGATAACGGTCCTAATGTAGCCCGGTGGAGGAGGTTGAAAGGGTGGAGGTGGGCTAAATCACAGCTAAGTGCTGATTTTGGCCATAAAAACCACTCGGTTTGGTTTAAAATGACTTGTTTAGTGAGAGGCTAGGAAAGGCACCCTGCACATTACCGTGAGTGGCAGCACCCTCTAACCAACACCATTAGCTGCCCGAGGACTGTGCAGCGTTTTTTTACACCGTGGCACACGTGTGGTGGACTCTGAGGAACTTGTTCCTAACTGAAACTTCTGGATGGGCGCTGTTCTGCTGCAGATCCTGTCACTGCCATTCAATAATGAATGCCCTGAAATAGCCGTCAGCTTGCTGTGACAGTTAATTGTGTGCGTGTTAACACACATCTTAGCTCATAAGCTAAAGCACAGGTCCAACACGTCGAGTTGGGTCTGGATTTCTGCTGGCAGACGATAAAATAGCTTTTGTGTGCAAACCACATTCGGCCGTTCATACAAGGTGTTTATCCTCCACATGCAGCAGTTCATATCTAATATATGGACATTCACACACTGATGGGTTCCAGTACAACTTTGAGCGTCGGATCAGGGGAAGACTGGCTCTACTTTCTGAGTCTGAGTAACTGAACTAATCCAGACTTTACCCATGATTAGCCGTTACAAAACTTTAATGAGCTCTCGTGCACGTTTCATAACAAAAAGCTTAGTCAGACCTGTTTTTGACCCCAATTTTCAGCTCCAGTGATCAATAACAGAGTTACATGAGTGTGGCAAACGAAGCTCTAACACAGAGATGTTCATCATGGTGTTCTCTCACGGCGGCTGATTTAAACTCTAACACTTCAGAAGCAGCTGCAGAGACATGGGAACAGTTTAATAGCAGACTGTCGACACACAAACACATACTCATAAATAGACTTATTGTACGAGCATACACCCTCACATGCCTCACAGGCCATAATCAAACTGACTAACATTACATGATTATTATCCACTCCTGCAGCCTAAAATAAGCTGGCACACTCATGGGGACACTCATTTGGTATCATATGTGCAGATTGCTAAACAACACATAAGAACCTGGCACAGGAAGAGGAAATGATGCATGACTATGTTTCATTCAGTTCTTCTTAATTTACACAATGCTGTCAGAGTTTGAAGAACTGCTCTGACTCGCTGCGAGGAGAGACGAGATACTCCATGGCTGCAGAGCAGAGTGTCATCCCACTCATCCTCTCCGCTTTCACTACGCTCCGTGTCTGCGAACGCCCCCGCTTTGATGTGGGAGCTCAGGCAGTCCTGGGAGAACACGCCGACTCTGCACACACTTCTAAAAATAGATGAAATGAAGCGCTCCAAAAGAGGAGGAGAGATGGAGTACGCCGCTCGAGCCGCAGCCCAAACATGGTTTGCCGGTGATGTCGGTATGGATGAAAATGACATTGTCTTTCTTCCGTATACTAAATATGGGCATGGTTGTGAGGGAAAAATAGGAGGCTCCTGCAGTTCCGGTTCCCCTTTTGTCCATATAAGGGCTCCGCCATTCAGATGCAGCGTTAGGCAGGGGCTGCATTCGCTCAGCTCTCAGCTCTGGGACACAAAAGCGTGAAGAAAAGCATCCATTTAGCTTTTCATGTTTCCTGCAATACAGCTGATTTCAAATCAGTAAAGATCCAAACCTGCGTTTTATTCAGTTTATGCATCTCTGCCATTAAAAATCAATGAAAGATTTTCATCATCACTGGGATTTTTCAAGTGTCTTAGCCAGACAGGCAGGATTACATAGAATATGTCAGGAAAATGATTCAGGATTAAAATGGGAACCCCTCATTAAAGCTATCCATTCATTTTCTCCTGCTTCATCTGGCTGTGGTCGCAGCAGGCTAAGCACTGTATTCAACACATCCTTTCCCAGCAACAGATCGGGAGACGTAATCTCTCCATCTAATTCTGGGTCTGCCCCATGGTCTCCACCCTGTCGGGCACGCCCGGCTCCTCTGGAGATGAAGGAGCAGCAGCTCCAAACTCCCTCTGGATTTCTGAGCTCCTCACCTTCTCTCTAAGGCTGAGCCCAGCCAATGGCAGAAATGCATCTTCACAGGTGAGTGTTGGATCTTCTGGTAGAGCGTTCACATTACTGCAGACGCCGCCCCAATCTGCCGCTCCACCTTTCCATCACTCACGTATTAGATCCTGAGATAACTGAACTTCCTCGATTAGGGGTCACAACTCTTCCCCCGGTCCAGCTGTTTCCAGCCGTGGCCTCAGACTTTAAGGTGGTGATTCTTATCTTGGCTGTTTCACACTCCTGCAGACTGCTCCGGCACGTTCTGACGTTCTGATGAAGCCAACAGAACCACAACGTCCTCAAAAACCAGAGGTGCAGTTATCGTGTCAGTCAGATGAATTCAAATCCAATCCCCATTCTTTTTAACATTTAGCTTAAGACATGCAGCTAAAATTATTTTCTAAAGCTCCTTGATTTTTTTCCCTATAAATCAGCTCTTCCTCTGTACATGTACCTCCTGTGGAGGAGATAAATATGGATTATGAGAAGTTCCAGACCTTTCTCACCTCTGACGTCCTCATTAAGCACCTCGAGGTGACTGCATGTTAGAATTATGTTAGATTTTTATATTTGTCTGTGCAATCATGCATTAAATATTCACATTAACTGCTGTTTAATTCTGTTGTGATTCCTGAGCAGCTTCCAACAGAACTCCAGCTACTATCAGCTCACTGCTATAGTTCTTATTAGGGATGCCTGTGAGCAAATTATCATCGTATATCCACATATACTCTCATTTGGTTCCTATTCATCACATTATGATCTATTTCATGTCTTGTCATTGCCGTGGGCTGAACACACTGTAGCACAACATCCAGCTCATTAAATCAATTTCAGGTTAATTTAGATGGCCAAATTTAAGGTCCAGGAAACAATTACCCTTTGGTTGATTAATTCATTGCAACACGATTTAGAGGAGTGTGTTGGCCTTTAAGGCATATTTCTCCCCTTCATCTGACATGCTGTTAAAGGATAGCATACTTCCACAAATGGGAACAAGGCCTGGATGCAATCAGTGACTCAATGAGGTGACCGTGGGGGAGAACGTAATTCTGACGGGTCAGAAAGACACAAAATTCCTTCCTGCGGTTCAATATTCCTCAGCAAATGTTACTGTATAATTTCCCCTTCATTTGTCTCCCAAATAATGACCTCCTGTTTCAGAGGGAAGTGGTTTGAGTCGCCTTTCACGCCGCACGGCTGGATGGCAGCAGCAGAAATATGAGCTCTTTGAAGCAGAGGTAAAGAGAACGAGATGAAAGCAATAATAAAGGCTCATAAATACGGACATGGAAACATCATTTGTGACACTCTAGGCGATGCTGCTGTGTCACTGACCATCTCTTAGGGAAACTCCTCCTTAATATTCATGACTGCTGTCCCTCCAAATGTGTCCTGCTTGAGCTTAAGGGGGAAAAAAACGTTGACCCCAGTGTAACCCTCATTTTTCTGAGCCAGCACAGACTGAATTTCCCCTGAGCTTCAGCTCCAATCTGAATTCAGCCAGCACTCATTCTGCATGGAGGGCAAAATGCAGCGAGAGCACTCTTTAACAATCCTTTTTCCTGGCCTTGTCACCTCTACAGCTCACGGTACAGACCGGGAACGATCGTGTACAACTTTAAAAACATTGATTGCAGCATTTTGAATCATCCCCTGATGACAGGTCTGTGTGCAAAGTCAGAACAAAAGGATGTTATGGAGTTTACTCCTAACTGGAACGATGAGGGACCACTGATGTGCTGTCACAGTGCAGGCTGATGAATCTGTTAGGTCAGTGTTTGTGTTTATGCAGAAGCAAAGAGACTTTTTCTCTTCTTGTGCAGGATTATAACTGTTCTTTCCTGAAGATCATACTGCATGATGAAGGAACTGCATTCATCCCGGGGTGTCTGTGCTGCCCTTCAGTTGTCCTTTAGATGCTACTGCTGTTGCACAAATGCATTAAAGTATCCTGAATTACCAGAATTAAGAAATGCACATTTTGTTTGTCAGGAGGCTCCTGATTGTTTCATCTGCTGAATACATCAGAGGGGCAGTTAGTCCTACAGAGACTAAACCCTGAAACCCACCAGAAGACGAACCAAAGCGTGCAGCGTCCCACTAAGATCCAGTTTTATTTTTCTCTAGCCGCTCTTGTATTTTAACTCTGATCTGGGTCACCTACCGCTTTAATGATCAAAACCCAAGGGGCTAATCTGTGATGGGCAACAAACTATACTTCCCCTGTCTGCACATCACCAGAGCAGGGCTGCACTGCCAGCTTAGCTTTCCCTTACTGTTCCTGTCCTCAGGTCACCCCGGACAGTGAGGGAGGGAGAATGCAGAGAAACAGAGGAAGAAACAAGAGGCACATAATGAAGAGAGAGACAGAAGAAAGAGCAAGGCCAGACAGGAAGTGATGCGCTCCCAGCTCATTAGCAGCTTCCACACAGTCTCTGGGCAAATCAAAACCGAGCTGCCAAGAGAGCACACAGGCCTGAGCACCATCACCTCCACCTGCCATTCATTACTGCAACCCACTGCAATCCATCAGCACTTTACAACACACTGTCAACAGTAAGCTGGATGCCATTCAGCTGACAAAAAAGAGATCAGTGAGTGATTCATTTAGCAAATGACTCAAATGGGGTGGGACTGTGGCGTTAATAATGCGTTGGACCATAAAATGTCCTTGAGCTGTCGCGTGGTCCTTGATGTGGGTAGTCGGCTAAACGGTGATTTAATGATGCTGATGATAAAGTGAAGTATTGAGACTCTGATCTGAGACAGATACTCTGGAGCTGTTGTTAGGCGTTTGATTCCCGTCTCTTCCCGGGAACTTCTGTTTCTGAACGTTTATCCATATCAAAACTGAGCACCCTGGCACTCGTCGGCTCATTATGAACTTATTGTCACCGAGCTGCAGCGTGAAGCTGTCAATGAATTCTCATCTGTCATGCATTTTAAAACAAGGCCCTATTTAGTGGAAGAATTGATGTTTGTAAGCTTGAAATCCACATTACACCCTGATTTAGACGGCCTCCTGTGCCTCAGTGTGCTGACTCGGTGATAGGGAGAGACTGAGTGATGGATCGTTTACAGAAAGCTTTCTTTTTATTTAGTTGTAGATTTCCCACTGAGAGACCCATTCAGAGGTCAGAAGTGAGGATTTAAGATGCCAAGAACGGTTTTGACCTGCCGGGTCTCTGTGTGTTAGTCAAAGCATAAAAAAGCTGTTGGGTTTTTATCTCCATTCATGCCTCCATCCCTCCATCTTAGTGTCTGCTTGCATCTTCTGTCACAGATGATCGCTCTTCATTTTGCACCCCATCAGCCACCATGTAATGATTATGTATAGCCAGTCGTTCCCATCGATCTCCTGCAGCCTGGTTGTTTTTAAAACATTCATTTTTCTTTCCAATAAACTGTGGAAGATGTCAAACAGCGCAGATCTAACATGACGTGTTTACACTTGTGTCACCAGGATTTGTGCCCTTATTGAAATTCATAAGAAGAAAAACGGTGGCAGCTTTTAGCATTTCAGCTGAGGTTTTACTGCCACTGCAGCGGAGGATTATAGCTGGAGCACAGATAATGCACAAAATGTTATGCTGATTAATTGCAACTACAACAAAAACTTGCAATTTGTCGTCAAGTAGATGCTTGAAATCTGAATGCTAAATCAGGCATTGTTACTCCTTCTGGGGAAATTTGTTCTCGGGGGTGTTTGCATGCGCCCGGATGCAGCCAGCGTTTAACAGAATTAAAGACCCAGAAGAGCACAACAATAACTGTGTCAATCATGCAGCAGTATGGAGGACACATCTCCCTGCAGTGCCTTGTTCTCCCTTCACTGCAGCTTTCTGGGGGATTAGAGCTGCTTGTTTGCTTTCAGGCTTCTATAATACGGTCCCTGCAGAGATGCTCACTACATAAAACACTTTCCTTCATATGGCCATTAACTGTGGCTCGCTCCTTCCTCCTCACCTCCAGGAGCTGCATGGAGAAGCAGCTGGAGTAATAAACCCTGATGTTAGTGCTGCCCTTTGGTTGCCCAAATGAATGATGGGCTCGTTCCCACCCTGCAGTCTAACTGTACACCGGTGCCCTGACAGAGTGCTTTGGCAGCTGAGTCATGGGAGCGTTGAGTGAACTGTGAACTTTACTCCACATTTGGTTTCTCAGCATTTATACATGAGTCATGATTTCTCAGCCCATCTAAGATGAGAGATTCTTTTCTTCTCGTGTGTGCTGGAAACCTCTGAATCTCACTTAATTGATTAGTGAGTGTTAGAAAAACAATGATAGCCAGGTGAGGTGTTTTTTTTTTCATTAAAATCTCGTGAATAGAATAGAATAGAATAGAATAGAATAGAATAGAATAGAAAGAACCGTGCCATCCTGGGAGGAAGATGGTGTGACTGACTGGGAGTTGCAGCCTGCTTGAATCTTGGTTGGCGAGAACATTTTGTGAACAAAAGCAGTGATTGTGCATTTAATCTTTAATTGATCTGGACCTGCGTGTACTGAGTGCTGACAACAATGTGCTTTCCTACCCTTTAAGCCTCAGATGTTGGGATCTGCTCTGATTAACAGTAAGCCGCTTACTTCTGGTGGGTAGAAGTCCGATATTTCACAATGCAAGGTGGAGAGATTTTGGATTAGATGGGTGCAATTAAACAAGAACATCCAGGAATTTGGGGATTTTCCAGATGATAAAAGCCTGCAGGTCAAAGTCACAGACCAGCACTGTGAGACCTGTTGGCTGTTTTTCTTTGCGGAGTTACGGCTGTATTAAAACTTGGGTTTTTTGGACCTTATTTCCATGGGTTATAATAGCACTGAACTTTGGCAGATGGGTCAGGAGACACCTTCCAGTTGCCTTGTTCAGTTCAGCCATTTTAACATGGCAGTCTATGGGCTTCACTCACTTTTGGAGTGAAGTGAAGTGCAGTTTTTTGCACATGCTGCAGTTACAGCTGATAGAACTGCAACAACCATTTAAAACAACAAAGATCCAACTTGCACTTAAAAGATCAAACTAGCATTCATTTATTTTTTTATAGGCTTCAGCAGCTGTGGCAGAGTGACCTTTCAGTCACCATCTGCTGCTCTGAAGTTTAAGGAGACATGGAGGCTCTCAATATGATGATCTGGAGACTGAACTCTGACCTGCAAGGGGAGGAGAACCAGAGAGAAAAGTCAGACTCCTCATTAATTAGTCTGTAAATTAACGCATGTATTCAAAAAGCCCGAAACAATCTGGGCTTTATTTTAGTGTGAAGTTCTAACTGATATTATCTTACCGCTGTATTTTATTACCAGCTCAGAGACTTTTTATTGACAGTGAGGGAGCAAGCGTGAGAACTAATGTCCATGTGTTATCTCGGCTTTAAGAGAAAGGAAGTGGGTCTGATTTAACTCACTGCTCATTTGGACAATTTCTGCTAACGTATGGAAATAAATTCTGAATATATTCAGAGGTAACATTGAAATAAATGCACAAGGACTTTGAAACATCTCCAGGAATCTGATATTTTGTGTTATTCTAGAAACTGATGCCGTGGTAATGACTGTTTCTTCAGTACCCCCCTGCCCCCGGCTGAGATAGAGGTACCACTGTGTGTGATAGAGGTGCTTGAGTTCAGCCCAGTCGCTGCTGCTTGTCGATGGCCACTGGCTGCTTATTAATGGATGGGATGGGCATGTGCGTTGGGCGCCCTCCAAGAATCAAAGGAGAGTTTGAAAGTACACATCATTGCATTTATGTGCCTCACCGGCCCTAATGCGCTGTTCAGCTGCTGTCAGACACTTCCGCAGTGTTACAGCCTTTCCTTTCATGACGAGATGGCTTTAAATAGGATTCTGTGCTGGAGGAGAAGCACTATTCTACTAGAGACTATTTGGGTTCTGCATGCATGAGTCAGATTTCCCTCTTTATTTTTTCCTGTTTAAATAAATGTTATAATAATAACAATAATGTGACATCTGATTTCTGTGAGGTTAAAGGGCAGCCAGGAAGATATCACACAAGTTCAAATCTTCTACTAGGCAACTGTTGGCAGTAAATTTCCAAGCGAGACGTGCTGCATGGCTCAGATAGCTAATCCAAACCTTCGGTAGGGCAAGTATGTTGCCAAAAAGCAGAAAGTATAGATTTGGTATGTTTTATAATTCTAATATTCATTAAAATTAAGATTTAGTTGTTTTATTATGTGACTGAGACGCACGCTGCTGCAAAGAAGAATAGAAAAGAATGAAGGCAAGAAAAAGGAAGAAGGGTCGATTCAAAAAAGACTCTTCAGTACCAAAACAGCTTCTGTTATTATTAAAAGGTTCTATCTAAAATACTGTAGCAGAACCTCAGAAGTGGACTTTAGTCCCTAAAAGTAAATATGAACTTAATTTCCTCACACCTGTGCCCCCCCCCCGACCTTTCCTAAATCCGCTCCATCTCATCTGCATGACCACAGCACTTCCATTAAGCCCATTAATCCTGTTCATGCAGCCCACTCTGTGTCCCCTGTGACTGTCCACTGTCCATGGGTCCACACCCACATACAGACTAGTCAGCACTGCGGCGGTATGCACTCGCTAATGTCAGCGTGCAGAATGCGAGAGGCAGATGAGTGACAGTAATAAATATTAGTGGGTTCATTTAGAATAAATGTGCTGCTGGAAGATTTACTTCAACTTAAGCATTTTCATAAACATGCTAAGGCCGCTTATCTCAGTTTATTATTATTATTATTATTATTATTATTATTATTATTATTATTATTATTATTATTATTATTATTATTATTAT
>JAVDPK010000578.1:93201-103627 GCA_034780415.1 Cichlasoma orientale
TTAAGCATTTTCATAAACATGCTAAGGCCGCTTATCTCAGATTATTATTATTATTATTATTATTATTATTATTATTATTATTATTATTATTATTATTATTAATTTTATTAGTCTTTATATGAACTGAGAAAACCCTTCTGTATTTCCATATATTATGGTAGATAAGAAACTGCAGTACATGTACAGGATGTTTTTTAAGATGTTTTTATAGATATCTTTAGAGAGTTGAGTTGCCCGTTTGGTTTCCTTTCATTTATACATGTTGTTAATAGTTGTGCAGAAATTCCCAGATAGGTTATTGAATATTAGTAGTATTTAATTGAACAGACAGTTAGCTTTAGTGGTAAAGTATACTCTAATTACTTTGGCTGCAGTGCTGCACTGATTCTGGATTTTTGAGGCAGAGACTGAAATTTGAGGACTTACAAAAGACGCACTGATCTGGGCTCATATCAATGTTTAAAAAACTGTTTGGATGCTGATTAAAATATTTAGTTATGTTTAAAAAAGATTTTTCAATTCTCCCCAAAGGAGCGCCGATATTTGGCCAGCATATCAGTTTATCCGTGCTTGATGTTTTCTTACATGGATCGAAATTTCTTTGACAAACAAACATTTTTTTTTTTAAGTAAATTTTGTTGTGACCACAATATGTGCAGTTTACAGTACAAACATGTTCAATAATCGCACAGTTTGTAACTGATCCGAACGTCTGCATGTAAAGTCCAGGATCTGTGTGAGCGCTCAGAGCTGGTGTGTAAGTACGGGGAGGGTCTGAGTGTGTTTCTGTGTGAGATCTTGTTGTGTGTCTCATTTTTTCCTGGGGTACTTTGATCTGTCACTGTCTCCTCAGGTCTCTATCCCTCTGTTCTTTGCTCAAACTAGATCTTTGTGTTCCTTTTTTTTTTTACACTGCATTACGTATTCAGAAGAGGCAGCATGTAGGTATCTTAAAACAATGCGCACCTCCTTGGCTGCATGAATCATCCTTTACTTTCTACTTTTATTTATTATTTTATTTTGTATTTTTAGCTTTTGATTCCTTTCTGGGGTCTGCTTTTTTGTGTTCCCCCTGTTATGTTGCAGTAAAACATGTCTTATTGCAAGGATGGAGTACTAAAGATTTTCTTTTGCCATGTTGTTCCTGTGTGTTTGTTAGCAGTAGAGCTGGTAAAAGGGAAAAACCACATAATTTACAGTAGCTTGGTTTCAAACATCAGTAGGTTTCTTGACTAACTCTTTATTATTTAAATTTTTCATTCACTGGTGCATATTTCTGTAGTGTTCTCTTAGTTTTTGTCACTGTTCTGAGTTTTGTCTGCTTTGTCGATATCACGTCTCATCTTGTCCTTTGCGTCGTCCTCTCCCCCGGTCGCTGTCCACCTGTCTCTCATCTGTTCTGCGCAGCTGCATGGTCTCTCTTTTTTGCACGATGAATGTCGCTCTCGCAGACTTTGGAAAGATTTAATATCGCTATCTTTTTCTTTTTTTTCCCTCTCTCCCTCCCCTCCCTTCTCTCTTTTTGTTTATCGTCTTTCTTTGTCTTCTCTCTGCAGGGGATGTGCTCTTTCAGATGGCTGAAGTGCACAGACAGATCCAGATCCAGCTTGAAGAGATGGTGAGCATGTGGTGGTGGTGTTGCTAAAATCAGCACTTCTTAAGCCACGAGCTGCGAACCAGACGGATTGTGGGCTTGTTGCTTTGGAGTCACATGATAAAGTTTAATATTTAATACCCAGCATGACGCGCTCCCTACTGTAAACGAGGAGCTCTTAGTGTAATTCCAGTTTCTAATGGCAGCAGCTCACTTTATTTAAATGTGGTTTGTTTACTGATACTCTGATATGGAAATTACAGCCATTACAGACTGTAAAATATTCTCATTTCAATTCTCCAAAAGGTCTTTTTTTTTGAATCCATAAAGAGTAAATTGGCCAATTGTGGCAACATTAGAAGGATCCAAAGAGAAATAGTGAGGAGCAGCCTAGCTTTAATGTTTCTGCACATTGTGTTAAAGGCTATTTTGAAGTCTTTGATCTTTTGGATAATAGGTGTCAAAGATTCAAAGCAATGATGCCATTTTTATGGTACAAAATTCAGATTAGAAACTAAGGATGTGCAAATATTTCATTCAGCTCCGACAGCAAGAAAAATACAACTTCTGTTACAAGAACAGTTGCATCTTGATGAGGAGGAAGGAAAAAGTAATTTATAATCTATTACGTGCATGTTGAAGAATGCAGTCTATACTGTATATAAACATGTAAGTTGTCCTTCCCTTTCTAAACTAATGGTGTGACTGCTGGAGGTTTCTGTGCAATTTGATGTTTGTTGCATTGTTTTTGAGGCTTTTCTGTGTATCTTGCAGCTGAAGTCTTTCCACAACGAGCTGCTTACGGAGCTGGAGAAGAAGGTGGAGCTGGATGCGCGCTACCTGAATGTGAGAGTTCCTTTTTTTATGATGAGCAGAGGCAAAGAGTGCAACTGTCTTAGTAAACTAATGCTTGTTTCATATATCAGTGTTTAATGGGTTCATTAAAGTGACAAAGAGAATTATCCTTAAGGGGCCTTTCAGCCTCCTTTAGCTCACTGTTTTGGTTTTATGATCCATTTGCTGCTGGCAGACACGTTCAGACCTGCTTTGGAGACCAGAGCCGAGCAAAAGATTGTTTTCCAGCATGTTGGTTAAAATAATGCAGATAGCTTTTCAGAAAAACAAAGCAGAGCAGCTTCTATTCAGACAGCCTTCCCTTGATTCACTCAGTTTCATTTATCTCTAAATGTCTGTAACAAGGATTCTTTTAGTTCTTTCTACCTGAGACTAGAAGCTGGAATACATTTCATGGAAAAAAGATTCTGCACTTGCGATAAGAATTACTGCTTGAGGAGATACTGATAGCATAATATTCAGATTCATTATGTAACAGGACACCTGTCCCACCACGAGCTGGAATAAAACATCCCGTGGTAGTGAATTTATGTGGAATACAGTATGAACCACGTTCTCATTAAATCATAGGCTGGGAGACAAAATCCACTCCTTAATTTCCCACCAGCTTTTGTCCAAACCGCTGCAGCAGGTTACATAAACAACGTTTTATTCTGTCCTGTGAATTGTGAGCAATTCAGCGAAAATGAGAAGTTTCGCACAAAGTGGACAAAATTAAATCAAGGAATTAATTTAGTGTGGTCAGTAGTTTGGAATCAACCCCCAGAACATAGAATACTAGATGAAGAATTTATCAGCATTCTTGGATGAATCACTCAAATATATTTGCATATGAATACCTTAGTTTGATTTGTATGTTTCTTTAAGTTGTTTGGAACATATTGCATGGTACATGCTCTTTACATGCACACACTATTACTGGTGCTAGTGTTTTTGGCTTCTGAACTATAGAGAGAGAAACTGTGGAAAATCAAAAGGAAAATAAATATTGAAAAGTATGAGGAGAAATGAAGCAAACATGAAGATCCCAGAGTAGCGGCCTCTTTCAGTTTTCCTGTCTCTGTTCTGCACCAATTAGGCGGTAATGCAGAAGCTGACCGCTTGTCAGCAGAGTCTGAAATGAATGTCTGCCTCTGTCAGTGTGAAACATCCTCTGTGGACTGCTGTGCCCCTGCTGACTTTGTGCTGCCCCCACCAGGCTGCGCTGAAGAAGTACCAGATGGAGCACAAGAGCAAAGGGGAGAGTTTGGAGAAGTGCCAGGCAGAGCTAAAGAAACTGCGCCGGAAGAGCCAGGGCAGCAAGCACCCATCCAAATATGGAGACAAGGAGATGCAGGTCAGTGTGTGTGTGTGCGTGTGTGTGCGTGTGTGTGTCAAAATAAAGGTGTGTACAGATGTGCACAGGCTGCCGAAATGTTTAGCTAAGCTTCTTCAGTGGATCAATAAGGAATAAAGCAGATGTCTGTGGATCACCAGCATCCGTGTGGCTATCTGCACGACCACTTTTAAAAACTGCAACAACAACATGGCTGCACCAGCCAGTGCCAAGAAAATCTGATCCGGCTGGTTTCAGACCAGCATGTGGCGCAAACAAACTGCCAGTCAGGTTCTAGAGAAAATATCTGTTTCACATAATGCGCTCCATCTTTATTTCAACGATGTCAGAATTCAAAACACCAACAGAGACTTTTAGTGAACTCGTGCTGACTCTTCAGTCTACCACATACTCTGCTCCTCCTGGCTCACACATGCTTTTCCCTACTCCTGATGGGATTTGAGCCTCAGTGCGCCCAGTAATCCGTGACTGCTGCCGGTGCTGATGGGATAGAGCACGCTGAGCTGAATGGGATGGGGCCCCCGACTGGGGGCACACAGTTTGTGTGCCCAGTCTGAGAGAGAAAGAGTTGAGGTGGAGATAGTGCAGGTTACCACTCAGACTCAGCGTTAAACACTTTTATTTTCCCTGAATAACAAAAACACACAATTTTTGTTGAGATTGAAGTTTTAGTCGAGGTCTTAAAACATCCATCCATCCATCCATCCATCCATCCATCCATCTGCTTCTCCGGGGCACAGAAGTCCAATAACAAAACACCATTCGGGCTCAGATAAGGCGAGCCGTTCCTCCCAATCACGCCCCTCCAGGTCTCTCATTGGCCACATTAACGCTGAAGTCCCCCGGTAGGACGATGGAGTCCGCGGTTGGAGCCTATCAAATCATCTGAAAATACAATCAAAAGGATGGATAGATGATTTCGGTTGATGAAACATTTTTGTGCATGCAGTACCAGTCAAAAGTTTGGCCACATGGTGTGTCCAGACTTTTGACTGGTACTGTATATTTTACAGATGTGTTGTGAAAGTCTAGTTTTCCTTTGGGCACCAAACACCTGTAGCTTGCCAAAGCTGTGCCAAAGCTAACATTACTATGATAGAAAATGTCTTTAACTACATCTGTAAGTGTTCAGTGTACTCCCACAACTTTTAATAATTTATCTGTGTCATTAGTTGCTGCACTTATCAGTGTTGCATAATATCTGTTGATAATATCTAGGCCAGGTGAATGGGTTGAGTGAGGCATATTTCTCTCATGTCCTGGGAACTGCTTGAGCGGAGGCGTGATTAGACGCTGCAAGTCTCTGCGCTCCCGTCTGTAGGTGTTGTGGTGACATATGGTGGGCGTGCCCTCTTATACAACCTGCACAGGAGATGCTGCTGTTAGCTGCTGTGATGTGAGAGGCTGATGGAGAGTAAGGATGCAAAGGGAAGGAAGACGATATCCTTTTATGTTCTTATGCTGCTTAGCTGACGTTTGCATACGTATGCAGCCTTTATATAGTTTAGCATTAACTGGCTTTCATCCTTTGTGTTTAAGGAAAATCACTTTTGTTACAGCTGCAGCATAATAAAGTCAGTTTTAGGCAGATTTAAAGCTGCAGTTCAGCATCTCTGCAGCTGCTTACTCAAATATCACACACACTTGTTTCTGTTCCAGCAGATTTGTATATTTGTATCAGCAATCATTGATGATTGATGGACTTCTGAAGCTTATATGTGCTGTCAGCACTTAAATGTGACTCAGAGTGGAAGGGGGAATATGGGCTTCATCTGCTGACAGCTGTCAAGTTCAAAACAAGTACTTACCTGCACCTGCGCTGGGTTAACACGCGGGTTTACACTTCTGTTTACAAGTAATCTCTGTGTCAGCTGCTGATGTTTGAAGAGCGCAGCGGACCAAGTATGTACTGTCCCATCACTAATGGTTATTGTTCCTTTACTAGACACCAGTCAGGAAAGCGATCCTGGTCCAATCAGAAACTGTCATGATGTGGGAAAAAATTAGCAATAGTTTTGGAGAAATGTTCCAAATTTCAACCCAGCTGCACATTTTTATACACACTAGCATGTAGGTGGTAGAGATTGTTGGGATCTCGCTACAATTTTAGGCCTCAAACAGCTGAATTAAAGTGGAAATATGTTGCTCATTAATTTTTTTCTTGGGCTTTACTAAAGTAACTTTGCATGTTTTACACCTCAAAATGAGCCTTTTTAATTTTTTTAAATTTTTTTTCGGCCTGTCATGTCTGGCGGTTTTCACAGTCAGAATCATGATCCGAATGCACTGTTGTGCCAAACATATTTGCTTTTAAAAGAAGAGCTCTATAAGTTCTCTATAGGCTACTCTTGTTAATGGTAGTGTTTTTATTTTATTTATTCATTCATTTCTATTACTATTATTGCTTATTACTCTAGTCCATTACTATATATATATATATAAAATAAAGCCTTTTTTACATTAAGCTGGGCCATTATACAACCTCTTTAAACAAGCTCCTGTCCACTTTGGCCTCTTTTCCACTGCCGGGGTTCCGGTGCTGGTGCCAGTATTTGAACCGTTCAGCGGTTTTTCCACCGCGATTGCGCTCGGTGCTCGGCTGAAAAACGGGTTCAACTCGGGCCTTGCAAGCTAGGCTCTAAGGCTGAACTTGGTGCTTTGTATCATGTCACAGATAAAAGGATGCAAAGTGCGTACTTGTCGTCTTGCTCATAATCGCTGTCTGTGTGCTGCACACAGATGCTGCAGTAGTTTTGTTTGGACCTTAAAATGTGATCGCAGCACAACAGCTGTTCTCCAACGTTTGTGCCCTTTGGCTTCCGTGTCCAGACGAGGACCTGCCCGCACTCATACGTAAAGGATCAGTTCAGTGCGGTGGAAACGCAGGCTCGTTCTTAAGCATTTCGCCGGTTCATCTGAAACCGACTCCAGCACTATCACGAGCGCCGGCACCTCGGCGGTGGAAACGTAGCCTTTGAGGCCACCTAAAAGCTAACCTTCTTCTGATTGGTTGCCCCTCATACACAGACAGTTTGAACAGGAAGTTGGTGGGGTTTTTGCTCTCACAGCTAGAGCTGTGGGCCTGAGATGACCAGGGATATCCTCTCTCACTGACATCATTATAGCATTATCAGGTAAAGAGTCAGACATTTTCCTCAGGAACTGGAGGAGACCGAGACGGAGTTCAGAGAGTCTGTTGGAGTTATAACTCACTTCAAAGAAGGTATCGAGGGTCTCTTTAAAAGGTCAAAGAAAAGTTAAGAATTGTTTTTAATTGTAAAGGCTGATTGACAGGATTCTGGTTAAATGCATATTTAGATTTTAAGCTAAAACAAAGTCTAATGGGTCAAAATCTGGATTATTTTGAGCATCCATGGACTTAAAGAGATGTAATCAAGTGCACAATATCAAATATACTGGATAATGTGTTAAATAAATGACACACAATAAGCTAAGTAAGAACAGGCACATATAAACTCCTATATTATACAGTTTTAACTTATCATTACACTGCAAAGAAAATAGGGTATCAGAGGTTAAGGGCTAATTGTGCAGCACATGTAAAGGCTGCTCTGTAGGAGCAGCAGGGGAGGTAATTATTGTGTAATTGTTAGTGTTGCTGCGGTGGATGGCTGCTGGAGCATGAAAGGGGTGGCCAGGCCGGTTGTTCCTAAAATCGATACCGGGGGGCTGCAGCAGGAGGAACACCAGCACAGGGACAGGTCTTTGCCTCTGGGCTTTAATGTCTCACTGCGTGTGAAAGCTCCAGTCTCAGCTGAGATGACGCTCCTTTCCTGCTGCGTGCGTTGTTTCATCTCGAGTCTAAAACCTTGCTCATCTGAATTACAGAGACCTTTGCATCAGTTATTTTTTCTTTCCTTTTGTTTTCTTTAGTTGATAGATTTATTATTTAGTTGTTTTTTTTTAAAAGAGTGTCTCTGCTTAGCAGGAGCTAAAACCTTTCCCACATTAACTCTTGATTCACACTCATGATATCTGAATGAATCCTGCTGAAGTTGCTCTGCTCTGTGGTGCTGCTGCAGCGTCACGGTGCTTCATTCATGCTACGTTTAAAGTCAGCCTTTAGCGTGTGTTAGCATGCAGTGGACCTCCTGCCTAGCCTTTGCTTAGTCTCTGCTGATGGTAACGGCATGTTTAATCAGCCAGATTCTTGTTGTGCATCACAGGGGCCCTCATGGGAATCAGGTCTTGGCAGGAACAGGTGACACCAGTTAAAGGTGCCACAACAGAGAGCTTGGTACACTGTATATACAGTATGGATTTGGGTGTTTATGGCAGCAGAAAGCTTGAACGTTTGCCCGTGAAATGAGGCCATAACTGCAGCATCCTCCACTATCCAGCTTTCAATGAAATGATTGCACATTTTATTGGTGCCTTTAAAAAAAACAGATTAAAGTAACAGCCGTAAAGCACTGATGCTAATGTTAACTCAGCAAAACAGCAAAACTCAGAGCTTCTACCTAAGCACAGTCTGATATATCTGTTACTTGGACTTGGAGGAAAAGGTAAGTTGTGGCGTTAAATTATGTTAAATTATTAAAACTGTTTTATTCTCCTTCCAACTTAATATTTTCATACTTCAATAGAAAGAAATCAGAAATATCAGCATTAGTATTGCACATTGTGATTAATGCTGCTAGATGTACAAGGTCTGCATTCTATTTGCAGAATCCCAGGATGAGAAAATAAAATGTAAAAAAATAAATAAAACATGGAATTGTTTTTCAGATTTTTCTGTAATATTCATGAACTCTAAATAATAATCACCAAATATTTCCAGATTCCAGCTTCTCAAATATGAGTATTTGTGGTTTCTATCATTGTAAACTAAATATGCTGCATGCTTTTTGTATGCTGCACAAAAAAAATATGGACTGTCATGACTTTTTCCCTCTTTTCTCACTTTATATAAATGAGTGCATAATGAATTTAGGTTATCATGAGCCTTAATAGTCTGGTTGGTGGTTTGATGTCAGCGCAGAGCCGTATCCCCTTATATGTATGTTTGACTCACTGCAGTCTCCTAAATGATTGACGTCCTACTGAGGACAAATTGACACTGTTGAGCAACAAAGTGAAGGAGCTACGTCGTCCAAACACCGGCTCCATGGCAGGTTTTTCCACGCTTTGAAGAAAGTCTCATCTTTCTGAGATCTCGTGTGTTCAGAGGCAACTTTGACTCTTCCCACGTTGTACAGACTGTAGACGGACTCGTTTTTGCAGCCACACTGTTGCTTTGGCTGCTCTGCATAAAGGTTACAGCAACAAGCATGAACTGAGATGAAGGCCTCTTTGCCATCTCTTTTCTAAAGAAACGGAACATTTCTCTCTATGAAGCAACAATGTGACTCATATTAAAATTAAATTTAATATATGTAATATCCAAATTAAAGTAGTAACACCAATCAACCACAAGATATTATCCATCATGAGAAGAAAGCCAGACATGAACCGAGTGAGAATGCTGCACAGTTAAAACCTTTTTTCTGACTGTATAAATCAGTGCATAATGAGTTTAGGTTATCATGAGCCTTAATAGAGTCACGCATCATGAGAAGAAAGCCAGGCGTGATGTGGACCGAGTGAGAATGCTCCACAGTTAAAACCTTTTTTCTTCGTATTTATTTTTTTTGCTGAAGATGAGAGGAAGTCAGCTTGTAGCCAGCTCGGCTGTGATTAATGATCTCGCGCTGTCGCTCCTGTGCGCTTGTTCTCCACGTGTAAGCACACTTAGCTGGCTGCATCACACATTTCTGCCTTACATAACCAGGCTGGTTTCTGTTGATAAGTCACTTTAATGCAAATGTTGAGTTTATGAATGGAGAGATATGCAGGCATTTTTGTTTTGATCATTTCACAGGCAAAAATAGAATTCACACTCTGTTCTCTGCTCCCATTATCATGGATTTCTGTTTGATCTCTAATGCATCTTTGATATGCATTACAGCATTAAATACTAATGGGTTATAGACTGTAAAAATAGTCACAGGTTAACCCTAAAGCCAGCTTGGTGTATATAGGAAGCATAGACTGCACATAAAAGATGGCACCTATTCTGCTTTGAACTATAAATATGTTCACTTCTACCTCCTGATGCTGACTGGGCATGGATCGTGGATAGGTCCATCTTTTATATACAGTCTATGGGAAATGCCCCCTTTGGGACCAGCCTCCAGCTGCTGCTTCAGGATTTGCGGTTTTTTGAAATGGAACTTTAAATACAGTGAGCTGCATGCTAACATCAGCGTGCTCACAGTCATGTTACTGAGTGTGTTAGCATAAAGGTCTGCACGTAGGAACAGCTGAGGGTGATGGGAATACCATCAGAGTTGCAGGTATTTGAAAATGAAGTGAAGTTCTTGAAAACCAAAACTCAGGATTTTTCATCACTTCAATGTGATTAAAATGATTCAGTTTAGATGTAAATGTAGGATTATTTCTTTAAGCTAAATAAGCAGAGCTCGGCCACATGCAGCGCCATCATGTATTTGATCATCAGGTTTTATTTGCGACACATTTAAACCTCCTGATCACAGAGACGGGATCTTACTGTGTGTGTGTGTGTGTGTGTGTGTGTGTGTGTGTGTGTGTGTGTGTGTGTGTGTGTGTGTGTGTGTGTG
>JAVDPK010000578.1:103727-115470 GCA_034780415.1 Cichlasoma orientale
TGTGTGTGTGTGTGTGTGTGTGTGTGTGTGTGTGTGTGTGTGTGTGTGTGTGTGTGTGTGTGTGTGTGTGTTATGATCAGCCCTGAATCTATTTCAGCCATTTTTTTTATAGCTGTCAGGCTGCTCTGGAGCGAGTTAACACAATACTCTGTTATTACTTTCAGCCTTTTGGCAGTTTGTGTTCACCTCAGTGAGACACAGACGAGGCTTTACTTTAAGAAAAGATATCAAAACTAAGTATTCTTTTACCTCCACACTCTCTAGCACTGTCTAACATCCCTCTGCTAAGCTTAGTTTAATTAGAAGGAAACCTGGTAAAGTATAATTACTGATAAGCTTTTTGAATGGCCATTTTCAGCACACTCATGTTTCATGTTTCATATTCAGCAGAGTTTTTGCACCAGTGCTCTTTAATGTGAAGAATCGGGTTTTAATGCTGATGGGGCTCCCTGTCAGCAGAAAGCAGCAGCAGCTTTGGCCACATTTATATTTGTGGAAAGGGGGGAGCTTCGGGTGTCGAGTGGCTGATTGGCAGTAACATGAATCTAATTAGGGCTCCATATCTGAGGGTGATCAGGCTTAATGTACTGAAGCTGCATGAATAACGGAGAAGGAGCTGTGGTGAATAAATGTACTTGAATGTACAGTATATGAATTATCCAGGGATGCTATTATAAACTGTGAATCGCAGAGCACGCACTAAAACGTCCTATAGTCCTTATACATTTCTTACTCATACATATGCAAATAAAGCGTCAGGACTATAAGAGGATTCATGACATGAGATGTTGCATTTAAGTGCTCCTCATTTATTCAGTT
Organism: Cichlasoma orientale; assembly: GCA_034780415.1. Classification (NCBI taxonomy): domain Eukaryota; kingdom Metazoa; phylum Chordata; class Actinopteri; order Cichliformes; family Cichlidae; genus Cichlasoma; species Cichlasoma orientale. The sequence goes on from JAVDPK010000578.1 coordinate 104,547, forward strand.
TTTTTTTTTATGTTGGTTCTTATCTACCTGTCAGTGTTTACAAATGCAGGTTAATTAAAAAGGAAGCTAATAAGAAGCTAAATTGTGAAAACTACTTAAATGTGATCGATTGATAGAACTGGGATTACAAACATAAACCAGATCATTCATCTTCCCCATTGTAGATTAAAGAGATTACCCATGTGAAAATGACACATTCAAACTTGCTTTGCTCCTGGACTCCTTTATAGGACAGGACCTTCTGTGTCCTGACCAGAATAAAGAAAATTTACTCCCACAAAGCTGCTGCTGCTGCTAACCACACGTTTTATTCCTGTTGAGGAATCGAGCACTAATCTGATGCAGTCAGTTAATAATTATTATTTTTCTCTCCATCAAGTAATGAGGCCAAATGCTGTTCTCTCTGTTTTATCAAATATTAAATGTGTTTGGGTGTTGGGAGGAAACACAAACTGAAATAATAACTGTTCACATGGTAGCTCAGGTGTAGTAAAAGTACAAGAAGAAGAAGAAATGGGAACACAGTGTGTAAATGAGATGAAATAATTCACATAAAAACGGCATACTTTAGACAAGAGTACATTTATGGTCTGTCTTAGCTCCTGGCTTTATATTTGATCTGATCTCATACGTAGAGGATAATTGTCCCCTTTTTTGGTTTCTGCTGCCTTGTCAGAGCTCACATGGCACTCTCAGAAGATCCCAGAATCATGAGGAATTTGGTGGATAACCACCCATTGATTTTGTAACTCTGAATAATAAAATTTCAAGGAAATAGGGCTCAGAGACGACGGAGGGAAAAGCGGCCCTTCGGTCACTTCTCTGTGATTGACTGCACTCCTTTGGCCCCTCTAACCTCAGCAGGCTGCTTGGATTTAATACCTGCGAGCCGCTCCACCTCCATTATTTCTATGAGTCATAAATGGCCTTCATCTTCCTCTGCTGCTGCCACTTCTTTGTCACCATTTAATATTCCAGTGTGGGTGATTGCTGCATGTTCAGCCTTTGTTCGCCCACATAAACAACTTTGTTTGTTTGAAGAAATTGTTCTTTTCTGTTAAATAAACATTCAGGCTGATCATTTTCTTTATTTTGTTGCACTCTGATTTGTAGCACCTGGCTAAGATTAAAGGTGCACACGAGAAACGTTTTTTTGGGAAAATAATTTTATTTAATCCGTCTTTGTTTCTTATTAAAAAGAACAATTTAAATGTGACCACCACCTTTCTATGTTAATATTTTTTCTTGTAAATATTGGAGAGATGCAATATTTTGTCTTCATTTGCAGTACAGATACTTGTGGCAACAGTTGCCAACTATCAAAGTTGTTGTAAATCCTTCTTTTCCTGGCTGCTCCCTTTAGGGGGCGCCACAGCGAATCATCTGCCTCCATCTCACCCAATCCCAGCATCATCCTCTGTGTCACACCAACCCTCTGCATGTCCTGCTTCATCCATGAACCTCCTGTGAGGTCTTCCTCTTTTCCTGCTGCCTGGCAGCTCCATCTTTAAAACACTTTGTCCAGTATATCCACCCTCCCTCCTCTGCACACGTCCAAACCATCTCAGCCTCTCTGACTTTGTCTCCGAGGTAAGAGAGGCTCTTGTTGTGTAATATTGTTAAAAAATAAAATGAATAAAACTGAGACATCGGAGAACTGAACAAAAAGGTGGCTGAACTTTGTTTAAAATGCAAAAGCAAACAGAGCTCATCGCCTCATGTGGGAGGATTTGAATCACCAAATAGAATTTATTTATCATAACAGTTATTTTCACTTTTTTACACTAAAAACCATTTAAATGGTCCAAATATCCTAAACTCAAATATGCCAGAGGAATATAATACAGGGATCATTTTTTAAATCCGGACTCCACCTCATTTTTCACCTCGTCTCACTGTAATCAGTTTGTATTGAAGAGTGAAGGATGAGATTAATTGCTGGTTCTGCAGCCATTCCCTCATCTTACCCGTCAGTCCTGGGCTATTGGAGTCATTACAGAGACAGCCGGTCACTTCCTGAAAACCATCTGAGTGTGTTTGAAGAGGCTGTGGACGGTGAATCTGTGTGTATTCAGTGAGGGGAGAGCAGATAAACTTTTGCACAGAATCTTAAAATAATCCCACCATATTCTTATTTATTCCTACTTACATTACAGTCGTAATCTAGTCAGAGTTTTAAAGCACTTGCAGTAATAAAGTGAGGAAATGGCCCCCCAGTGAAGGATAATCGTAAAGCTAACGAGCATCTGTAGTTAAGCCTTGGCACAAAATGACTGTCATAAACAGCACATGGTTTAAAAAGAGAGAGAAAATATTTCCAGAGTAACTTGTTTCCATAGAGAATCACACGCCTAACCAGTTATATGTGTGATGAGCAACGCTGCAAATCCTCTCACTAAATATAGTTTTATTTTCTTACAGTGTGCAGAAAATCCACCACATCTGTAAGATTACTAAAGAAATATGCCTTCATAGCCAATAGAGAAGTGAAACCTTCATGTGTCTCTATGTATTAGATTACATGAAACACGATATGCCTGTTTTTGTGTCTCGACATTTATATCATCGATGATCTCTTAATTAAATCTGTCAGCCTGCAGAGCACTATGGCTGCATTTTAATTGGAGCACTATTTAAAGATGGGTTGAAACTGTAAGTTAGTCTCATATTAACACAGGCTCACTGCGCCTGTATTCAGGGTTCACTTTGCTCAGTCTTTTGCATTTTCTTCAGTAAAGCTCACAGTCACAGTCAGCTCACACCAAAGGTCATCTCAAGATGCTTTATATTGAGAGCCTACAGCTTTGCCAACATGCAGAGCTACCTGCAGCAGCTAGCTCTGCATGTTTGCTTTGGCAGAGTTTTGCACTGGATGCACTTCCCGATGCAACCTTTCGCTTTCCAAACGAATGTGAAAAATCAGATGATCTGCTGTGATGAAGCAGGACCCAGAACAACACGCAGGAAAACACACTATGGATGAGAGTAGACAAGAGTCAGGGAATTCAACTCAGTATTGTAAAGATACAGTAATGACATGTAGTGATGGTATACAAATGCATCGAGGCTCAGAGAGAAATGCTAGGTGCATCATGGGAACTCCCATCACAATCTGAGCCTATAGCAGCTAACTAAGGGAGTGTTCAGGGTCACCTGATCCAGCTCTAACTATAAGCTTTATCAAAGAGGAAAGTTTTGAGTCTGATCTTAAAAGTAGAGAGCGTCTCTGTCTGCTGAGTCCAAACTGGGTCCACAGGACAGCTGAAGGCTCTGCCTCCCATTCTACTTCTAGAAGCTGGAAACAAGTAAACCAGCTGTCTGAGAGCCAAGTGCTCTGTTGGGATGATACGGAGGTCTATAAGAGATGATGAGCCCTGATGAGTCAGGGCCTTGTATTTGAGGAGAAGGATTTTAATTCTGGATTAAAATAAAAAGCCAGTAAAGAGAAGCTAGTGTGGGAGGAATTTGCTGTCTGTGTTAATACCCACACTGCAGCGTTCTCAGTGAACTGAAGGTCTTTGAGGAGCTTACCTGATAATAAGGAGTTACAGTTAGTCCAGCATGGAAGAATCAATGCACAGTGATTTTCAGCATTGCATAAAATACTATAGGTTAGCTCTTTTTATGCGTTCAGTCTCTTATGTGTAGGTAAGTATGATGTAGAGCCCGTAAGGCAGGAATATGAATATGCTGCATTAAAGTACTAATTAGTACGTCTGGTGTTGCTTAATGTGTGATGGTGATTACAGCACAGCGTTAGGTAACTCGAGTGCTACTTAAGTCATCTCCTGCCAACACCAGTTTTTATTTTTTAGGATCTAGTGTTAGTTCAAACAGCCAGTCACGTATGGCAGTGCGTAGGCTTCTAACTTTCCCTGCAAACAACCATCATTAGGTCATTAACACTTCATCCTGGAGCTCAGCGCTGTCTCACACTTGGAAAATGCTGCTTCACGTTATGTGACACCGTGGGAATCTTTCAGTTACGTAAGTGAGCCTGTGGATAAACTTGGGTTCATTCTACTTATGGCTTTGTGGGCCTCGAGGTGATGCTGGATGTGGATGAGTGGCTCCACTCGTTTGGTGGAGAGGAGCTGTCCTGCAGCCCGATGCAGTACAAGCACTAAATGGACTGAGTGGGCTGAGCTGGTGAAGGAGGTTGAACGAGTTTAAAAGCTCGATGTAGCTCCGAAATAGCGAGTTCCAGCTAATCTACAGGAAATTTAGAGCGCTGTGATCACATAATAGATGTATGATCAGACAGCCGGGGGGGGCTTCACTTTCTAATTCACGCCTTTCAGCTCTGATGTGCTCTGACATTTTCCATTTCATTTTCAGGGCGGCACATGAAAGCCCAATTTGTCTGCTTTTTTTATATGTCGTGATTGTGATGTATGATGCCTGAGCCAACATCATACTGTCCATTATCTGAACTTATTTAAAGCTTAAAGGCTCGAACCGCCCACTTTAGATAACTGATTTCTTTGAGCATCCAGGGTAATCAACACATTTCATCCCTGAACTTCTGCAAAGAGACATTTCTGTAAACAGATGTTGGAGTTTAATAATTTTCTAAATGCAATGAAATAGATTTATAGTCTGTCAGCATGATGACCTTTTTGGTTTACCAATAATCAGAGGAGACGTTGCCCTTTCCATTCCAGTTCATGGCGTCCAGCTTAAACCGCAGAACTTTAACTATTATCAAGAGAGAGCCTGGATTAAGATGTGCTGTTATGTTTTTGTGTCTTTTTTGCTCCTAGTACGTGGAGGCTATCAGTAATAAGCAAAGCGAGCTGGATAACTACATCGCTGAGGGCTACAAGAACGCTCTGTCTGAGGAGAGGAGAAGGTACTGCTTCCTGGTGGATCGTCAGTGTGCCGTGGCCAAAAACAGCAGTGCTTACCACGGCAAGGTGAGAAGGAGCGCAGCAGCGGTACATCTGATATCTCTGTGCTGATGTTGGTCCAGAACAAAGGCTGGGCCGTTATGTAGCCCCTCAGCTCGTCTTCTGTCTGAAAAAAGATGTTTTAGATCCTCCACCCTTAAGGCCCCCCACCCCAACCATATTAGGATAAAGTCAGAAACCTAGTGTTTAGAGTGGCTTAACAAAAATAGAGCTTCGCCTCATTGGTTAGCTGTCTGGTTGGTAATTTTGTCTTTTGGGATTCTCACCACTGTCATAAAGTCATTATCAGCTGGTGCACGTAGCACAGCCTCAGCTAAAGTATGACACATGCTCCTCAGAACACCAGAGACGCTGAATATTGGAGTTTAGTCCAAATGACTGATGGTGTTTCTGTCTAACTTCAAAGCTGCATGTTTTCTCAATATAATAATCTGTTTCTTTGTTACCATCTTCTTCTTCCAAACACTGCGACTCTCTGCATTTATTCATGCATTAATGCAATAAACAACCCAACGGACGCCTCAGATCCATCAGCCAATCAGGAGTCTCTCCCATATCACACCCCCTCACAAATGCTAAAATGTGAAATGTTTGTTTCCTGTTATGTCTGTAAAATGTCAATTATTTAAAAAAAAGTGTCAAAGGGAAGTGCGAGAGGATGTAGAGGAGGAGGATGGGAGGCAGTGGGGAGGTCGGTGGGAGGGAGAGTGACCTACTTCTGCAGGAACACTTGGTTCAGACTCACTGTGTGGGGGAGTGAAGTGTCTGAATGGGTGATTGATAGACAGAGGGAGGAAGCACAGAACACAAACTGCTGCTGTGATGATAAAACAGCCTTAAAAGAACACATTAGTCTTAGTTCTCATTATTACTTATTTAAAATTGTTTCAAGAAAACCTGCTAACATCTCAGTTTTCAGCTTTTTCGGTGTAAGGCTTTGAGGCTCTGAATGTCTTTGGAGTTTGAGCTCATCACTGAACTAATGCTGCTGCGTTGTGTATTTGGCTGTGAGAGTATTTGAGACGATCATTTTAAGTAGTGGTACTGCGTAATCCTAATGTATAGTTGCTCAGCTCCAATGAGCTGTTGCTCAGGTACAGGTACTGTACTGAGTTACCCTTCAGGAGCAAATGTGCTGTTGCTGTTACTTCGGGAGGTCTCAGATTACTTGTTACTGTAGCGACTGGTCCTTTTATGCTGTCGTCAATCAGCGGGAAAAGAAAGAAAGAAAAAGAGCCGCCTTCTGATTTTTGTCATCACTGCTAAAGCTCTGTCCACCTACGCTCTACCTTAACTATGTGAACGCTAACTCCGATTGTTCTGACTCATCTTTTCCACCAACATCCACATGAACGGAGAGGTTTGGATGAAAACACAAAGCATTACGTGGGTCATTTTCATTCATCGCAGTTTCACTGATCGAGTGTGTTTCTTTCTGACCTGCTTTGTCTGTTCAGCAAAGTCCCTGAAACAAAAGCAGCTTCTGTAACTCATCACATCCTGTTTTAATGACGGACATGTACACCTGACCCACAGCCCATCAACCTAACTCGCTGCTGCGTTTGAGTCCCCACTTACGTGATACTCACTTTATCAGTACGAATTTGTACTTTCTTCCCTTTTGTGTATGTGTGAGTTTATTTGATCATCCCACCCACGCCCACACACCTGACACTGTGGCCCACATACGCTCAGCGGGGCCAGACGACCTTGGAGTCACACTGTGTTTATCCTCCACACCAGCCTGGCATGTTTAAAGGCTGTTTGAGAGCACATTCTGCTCACTGTCGTTCTTTATTCATGAAAAGTCAGAACTTTATTCACTGATAAATGCAAATGAGAACTATTTTTATGCAACTGGGCTGCTGGATAATGTTTGGCTTCTCATCCCTCGTGGCTTCCTTATTGTTACATCACCTTTTGCATCCTTCTGATTATATGAAAAATGTGTTATTGATGTACAGGCAAAGAAAAGCAGCTTTATTTCAGAGGGTAAACAAACTAGAGAAATGTATGCACACCCACTGCAACAGCGGCTAAATGCTGCTGCCGAAAACAGAAACATGAACACTGTGGAGCTCCAGTTTGACCTGTTTATCACCCCACAAAAATTCATGTTTTCAGCACATCTGCTATTTTAGTTGTTTAGCTTTTTTGGTTCTGATCGGTTAAAGAAATGCTTTCCTTGAGTGGAAAATGTTCAATGGTGGATTATGATTGTTTGCAGAAGCATGTTTTTGGTGCTGTCTATCTTTGTATGTGAGGATGGAGCATGTGCAGAAGAGGCTGTTGTGTGAGCTACATCACTTAAAAAAAAATAAAAACGGTGACGCTGAATATTGGCTTTGGTGAAGGAATGCACTCTACTAGTACCCTGAAGATTCAAATGATTTAAAATTGACACCTTATTGGGGGCTTTGTGACTACAAAGTATTTCGAGTCCAAAGATCTTGCAAAGGCGGTCTAAATTGACAACAGTGCCACTCTTAAGCCTTCTCATCTCCTCCTTCCAGGGAAAGGAGCTTTTATGCCAGAAGATCCCACTGTGGCAGCAGGCGTGTGCCGAGCCCAACAAACTGCCAGATCGTGCCATGTTTCTGGCCCAGCAGATGAGCGGTGCAGCGGGCACCATGCCTCCTGGTGCTCATCACCCTGGCATGCCCATCTCTGAGCCTATTCCCGGTGCTAAACCCCTGCCAGTGCCTCCAGAACTGGCAGCCCTCAGGGCCAGCGGTGGCATGGGACAGCAGGTGAGTTCATTCAGTTTACCAAACACCTGCATAATTCCTGCTCTTCAGGGACACGTACTTGATGGAAAACACACCTGTTATCATTGTGCTGCACTGAGCTCTTTGTGCGTTTGCTGTGAGAGAGGACTCACTCTGATCCAAGCTTTGATTCGAAAATGTCCTCACTTATGTAATGCTCCATAGACTGTATATAAAAGATGAACGGAGCTACCATGATGTCACTTGATGGCTCGCTGTGAAGCCTTGAGCTGGTTTCACTGTCACTAGCTTTTTGAAACTGGAGCACAGTTCAAAGCTCGTCGGCTGACCTGTCAATCACAGGTATAAAATCACTGAGGTCGCCCCCTGCTGGCAGTCAGAGAGAATGCAGGTTTAGGGCACTTCTGCATCGACTTCAGTTTTCAAACCCAGAAGCTGCGTCTGTCTTTTATGTGGAGTTTTAGAATATATGCCCACTCTCCAAAAAAGGCTTTACTCTTAAGCTTTAAGAATGAACCTGGTCCATGAAGCAGATGCCCATCAGGTGGTCACCCTTAATAAAGACTTGGAAATCATCAGGAGGTGTTGACTTCAGCTGCATCAACACATCCTCACAAAACCTGGGTGAAGGCTAATGAATCATTAGCAAACCGTGGTAATTAGCTTGATGCACAGAAGAGGCCTGAATCCCTGCATCGTCAGGCTCTTTTACCTCCTGCCCGCTCCTCCGCTTGCAGGCTGGTCACTGAGAAAAGAAAACAAACTGCTTTACGTCATGATTCAAATTACAAAGCGGAATTTTTGAACCACAGACTAAATATATTTAGAAATTCTTTTTGCTGTGTCCCAGCTAAGATAAGTTTATCTTTAAATCAGCATGAACTCAAGCAGTGGCTTCATTAATCACAATTTCATGACCCAGATCCACTCTCCTCCTTCATTATAACTAATGAGCTGCAAGATGTTGTGTAACAGCCTTTGATGACGTAACGAGAAAAAAGTCTGCATTTTTATTTTATCATCTTTCCAGAGGCTGATGGGAGGTGTGGAAGGAGGGATGCCTGTGATGAATGGTACAGCCGGCGTCCACGGAGGAGAAGACTACCAGCAGTGGATGGAGGGCAAAATCGCCCAGGGCAAGGTGTCACCCCAGACTCAGCGGCATGGAGGGGAGGTGTACTCCAACACCCTACCTGTGCGCAAGGCTGCCCCAGCCAAGAGCAAGGCCACGCTGAGTAAGAACACACACTGTGGACTAAATGTATCCATTCTATTATGATGTTTAATGTAGCAGAAGTCCTGGCAACATTCACACAAGTACTGGTAATCCTAAATGTATTTTCAAATTAGGAAAGGATCAAAAGACTGCATGTAATATAAAAGTGGCAGAAGCTTCACCCAGTCCTGCATGGCTGTCTTAGTTTTACCAAACATTTGCAGTTTGCTTCAGTCTTATTTGAGCCTCAGCTAGCAGCTCTTTTCAGCCTCGATGTGCACAGCAATAAAGAGCAAAATGATGATGAGCCTTAGCTTGAAGAAGAAAGGAACCTCTAGCAGCATAAGAGCCAGACAGATTTTTCTCAGGAGTTGATGAAAACACAAAAAGAGGAAACCAAACATAATTACTGGAGTTATAGTCAAGAGGGTATGAAATGGCACTCTAAATAAACGGTTCTGTTTGTTTCTGACAGCTGGATATGTAACAAATACAATCACTTGCTGGGTGTAAGAATATTGTGTTCCAGTTATTTCAGGGCAGTGACTTTGCCACCTTGTTGTGGAGTTTTCTGCTGTTTGGTGGCAAAGAGAAAAAAACAGATTTATCTTGGCCTTCAGTGTGCTTTTAATCACAGTGAATGTACTTGGAAAGTATATTTCCAGAAAGAAATGACTGCATCTCAGATATAAAGAAAGAGCTAATGAGATGACCTGGCTACCACACACATGCTCTGTGCAGTTTTAATAAGAAAGAGGCCAAAGCAAGTGGGAATAGAAGGAGATGTGATAATAAAGCCGAGAAAGACAGACTGCGAGTTAAAATAGATGCAGAGAAGGAGCATATTTCACAAAAAGATGAGTCATTTTAAAATGTGAGCAGTACATTGAATAAAATCCCTGTAGAAAATCCCTGTATGCTAAAAACATTGTTGAGGGGTTTGTGGCAGAGACTGAAGTTTATGGCAGTGTGGTAGCAATTGTCCTCTTCCTCCTCTCTTCTCTACAGCAGAGACCCGCACGCTGCCCCGCTCCAGCTCCATGGCAGCAGGTCTGGAGAGAAATGGAAGAACTCGTGTCCAGGCCGTCTTCTCCCATGCAGCCGGTGACAACAGCACGCTGCTCAGCTTCGCCGAGGGCGATGTGATAACCCTGCTGGTACCCGAGGCCCGTGATGGCTGGCACTATGGAGAGAATGAGAAGACGAGGATGTGAGTGCGATATGCCTGCTCTTAAAATGATTCTTTCATAAACTATTCAACAGCTTTTTTTGAACTGCAGTGGAGAGTTGGTCCAAAAGCTACAAATACAGTTGTGTCAGGGCCACTTTAGTCAGTGCAGTGATTTATATTTATAGTATGGCTCTGTTCTGGAATCTTTCCACCTGAATAAGTCAGAAATAGGATGATGAGCACGAGGTGGAGGAGCTGGGGTGAATGGGTTGCAAAGTGGCTTGCAGAGGCAGCAGCAACTGCAGGCTGCAGGTGCTAATGCAACAGCAAATTCATTTTGTTTTGTTTATACCTGATGTCCCCTTTCTCCAGGCGCGGCTGGTTTCCCTTCTCCTACACTCGGGTGATCACTGACAGCGATGGAGACTCTATGAGGCAACTTCGAGTACACAAGTGGGTGTTTGCACTTTGGAGACTTTATCATCCTGAATGTTAACAGTAAACTGAATGTTATTAAGTTTGTAACTCTAAATATGATTTATGGAAACGTAGTTGAACCTGCGAGATCACCTTCTTAATTGGGGTTGTTACTCAAATATTCATGTTACATATTACACTATATATATATATATATATATATAAATAATTAAAAAACAAGTAATGAATTACCTCAGAAATACAGCAGATGTAGGCATGTGCAAATGAAGTGGTCAGGAAGTCAGACACAGGAACCGCATTAAGAGACTGGTCAATTTTCAAAATAAAAGACCCTGACTAAACTGTTGAGATTAGAAGCTGTGCCAAAGACGGAAGAAGAAGCAACATCTCTCTCTCTCACACACACACACACACACACACACACACACACACACACACACACACACACACACACACACAC